>BMAW01057424.1:3566950-3584450 GCA_019974015.1 Nephila pilipes | reverse complement strand
TAGATTTTAACGTTAATATTATTCATCTTTGTAGGGTACCGTTAACTGTCTTATTTTGTCGTAAACACTCTGTGGAAGTAATGAATGTAGTTTGCAGCACATATAAATAAAATGTTCTCTAAACATGTTTAGTTACATTAAAAATTTCAGAAATACTATTTAGACTAATTTGAAGGAATAATTAACGACTTCTGTAATTATTGTCTCCACAGTTCGCACTACTTAAGTGGAAAAACCAGCAGTAATATCGAAATGATAAACTATTGTATAAGATAACAACTCTTCTTGTGTCCTCATATTTATCTTACAAGTAAGAAAATATCTTCTCATCCTTAAAGTAGGAAGAGGAAGAAACACACAAGAATGCTTTTCCAATACATTTTTTCCTCAAGGGACAAGAGTACCCCTCAGTATAATCCTAAAGAGACCACATACCGCGAAATTCAAGGAAACCAATTTTCCTCCAGGGAGTTTATATGTTAAAGAATAAGAAGCAGATGAAAAAAAAAATAAATCCAAAACAAACAATGAAAAGTCCTTCACAATAACGGTCTGCCTGGTTTTCTCCATTTTTTTTTTTTTTTTTTTTTTTTTTGATTTTTTATTTATTCAAATCTATTTATATTTGTCCCTACCTTCCCAAGCCCATTCACATATTCAAAAGGGAAAAACATTTTATGATTTTTTTCCCTTCTTTTTGCTTTCCTTTTTCCCCTTCTCCCTCTTACATTTTTCCATGCTTCTGTTTATCTACGGTACCGAAATCAATAGTCTCGGCGTCTCTTCCAGGCTTCTAGAAATTAAATGAATCGTAGGCAGAAAAGTGAAAAAAAAAAGAACAGAAAAAAATTATTGAAAGAGAGAAAAAAGTTAAAGAAAAGAAACTTTTGGGACTCTTTTTAACTCTTTTCTTCCACAAATACGAAAAGGGAGAAGCTCAGTTTGGTTTCGTAAATATTTGATTTATTTTTCGGGCATTGCTTAAGTCACATTATAAAATCTGCGAAGGGAAAAAAAAAGTATTTTTTCCCTCATCTCTCTCTCTCTCTCTTTAGGAGAGTTATTTGATCACTTCCTTTAATTTGCTTGATTTCGCAACACAGAACGAACATTTTTTTTAAGTTCTATAATATGTGGTTTTATTATTATTGTATTTGTTGAAAGAGTCATATAATTAAGACCAAAAGAAGAAATGATGGAGCACAATTTTGTTGAAGTTCTCTTAATGATCTCAAGGAAATTGTATTTTCGTCAAACTAACAGATTATTTTTTAGAAGCGGAGTTTTTTCTTCTTTCTCGAAAAAGCAAAACTAGTTATGAAATGCAAAATCTAGTGGTAGACACGGATAATTACTTGTCAGTTTTTAAATGTTTACTTTTTGATATTGCTTTTAAAAATGAAAAGTGTAAAAAGGGCTTAATTTTATAACTCTTAAACATTTGCATATGATTATTTAACCAAAAAATATTATTATTAGCTCATGAAATCTGAATATGTTGCAAGAAGTAGAAGAATGTTTTAAAATGGTTTATTTTTATTGAAGGAAAAAATCGGGTATAATTAAATAATATGCTATTTATGTTTAAAAATGTCATTTAATTATGATTGCTATAATTGAGAATTTCATGAGCTGTCGAGAACATTAAAGTAATTAATTGGCCGGAAAGAATATATTACTTAAAACAAGGCATTGAATTTTTTTTTATTTCACGCATTTTTTCTTGAACTTCATTATGCATAATAAGTTAATCTCACAAATATTTTATTTTAACACAAAATCGATAAATGAAGTAAAGACTAATTATTTTCTTCATTATATTAAAACTTTATTTCTATGTTTTAAATATTAAATATTAGGAATAAAAAAAGTTCTTTAAGAATTAAGGATATTTTTAAGAATTTGTATACCTTTTTTAAGAAAAAATTGCTGCTAATGCGTCGATTATCGCTTAGTTTCTGGGATGAAGTGAGCAATCCATGTCTCATCGACTGTGACTGTTCGGTCAAAGAAGATGTTATGGTACCTATCATTATGGTCAATGTTGTACCTTTCATTATGGTCTGGATTTAGTGCTCAGGGTGCGAAGGCCTCGGCAACACATTGGCATTTAAAATTGTGTTGCACACACTCCACGACAATGCTGTCCATCTTACATTTCTACGCATTCAACAACTTCTGCAACGGTTATACTAGAAGATGTTTAATCCTCTTACTTGTAGTCTTGGATCCAGAGACTACAATCTATCCCAGAACTTGAATTTTTTTTTGTCCAAACAGCATTTCCCAAGCGACGACGACTTAGAGACGGTTGTCACTCACTGGCTCAGGTGACGGATTACTTCCATACCGATGTACAGAACTTCTTTCTAAAGTGTAACACATTCTTCTATTCCTGTGGTTCTTATGTTGAGAAGTAGCTTAAAGAGTGTCGTATCTATTTCAATAAATATTTTCAGGTAATTATGCTTTGTGTTTCTTTGCGGACTCAAAGAATTCTCCTACTTTTTGAGATATATATCTGAAAAGTTCAGCAAATAACCACAATTCTAGTTTGCCCTAAGGAGCTTACATTTTTAGGTAGGTATGGACATCATACAGCCAAGGCCCCTAGTGATGGTTTTTTTTTTTCATATGGATTTTTTTGCCTTTGCTAAACACGAGTGGTGCAACCTTGGGATACTATAACCATCCTTATCTATTTTTAACCCTTCTTTAAAACCATTTTATCTTTTCCCACTTTTTAAACATCTATATCACAGTTTTACTTTGTTTGACGCATTTGTCTCATAACTTCACACACTCATATAGTAGTTAGATTACATTCAGGTATGCATTGTAAATATATTCAGACATTAATTTATAGCCTATTGTGATGAATTTAGAAATCACTGAATGAGCCGAATTATTCTTCTATAGTCTAATATAATTCATTTCCCGTACATGAAAATTGTTCTAGGTACTAAACTATTTACATATTCTTATGTTATAGCAAATATATAACAAAAAAAACAGCGTTGGGAGGGGTTCGCAAGCGATGGTAAACATTCAGATCTCCAGCAACCGAATAACATCTCACATATCGCTCCATTTCACCATTCGAGGGAAACCGTATAAGTATCTGCCTTGTGGCGCTATCTAGCGGTTGCTACAGCAATAAATATTAAATTTAGTCACTGGTTACAAATTTTTTCTTTATTTTTGTGGCAGTAGCTGAGTAGAATTGTCGTGACCTCATGGTCAGAATTGTTTGAGCTGAGTCCAGATTCGAGTCCTGATGCCATTAAAGACAAGAATATGTAGCGGGATGGAGGAGCAGTAATCCCCTGGAGCTCTAAGTCCTACTGTTTATGATGGTGTGGCAGTTAGGAGAGTAGGATGTAAATTCAGGTTTTATCCTTATGATTTCACCGGCATTCAAAATTATTACGTCTGTCACCAACTCCTATCATGTTGCGTTATAAGCACGATTTAAGTTAATAATCAATCGAACAATTATTTGTATTTTTGAGAATACATATTATTTCTAATCTTAAATAATTTCGAATTGTTTGAAACTGTTCCATCGTTTTAGAAATATTGGTTTCCTATGAATAAAAATGTCATATATCATACACTCTATAACAAACAAACAAAAACTTGTCCGATGGAGATAAAAATTGGTGGTAGGAAAATTATGTACAGAATAGAAAATGGTTAAAATTTCTGAAAAATTGAATGATTTATTTCAGAGTCACATAGTTACAAAGTAATGAGCTCAATAAGGTGGTGACCCACCACTAATATAGAGCATTAAAGAAACCTGATGGTCTCCTGTGGTATTTCTTGCCAAATTTGCTCCAACTGTGGGTCATCAACATTCCCTTGTAGAAGCAGTCTCTTTGCCATCATATCCCAGACACTCTCGATTGAAGAGAAATCTGGTAGACCAAGTAATTGTTTGACAAGCTGTAAGACAGTTCATAGCATCAGGTACCGTATGTGGTTTGGCATCATCTTGCTGAAAAATAAGGCCAGGGTACTGCAAAATGTACTGTAGCATAACAAGTCTCAGAATGTCTTCGACGAACGGCTGTGCTGTAAGTTTGCCTCTAATGACGACCAAAGGGGTCCGGCTATCAAGGGAAATGGAGCCCCAGGTCATAACTCATGGTTAAGGGCCTGTATGGTGTACAATAGTGAAAATACGTTACAATAGTACGTTGCGTTGGGCATCTCCAGATATGTCTTCGATGATCGTCAGGACACAGTTGGAAGCGGGATTCGTCGCTAAACATTATACGTCCTCTGTCAGCCTCATTCCATACTGATCCAACTATGCACCACTGTAATCTGTCTTGACAGTATGCAGGTGTGAGTGACAGGTGGCGTAGCAGTCAGTAAGAGCATAGAATTCTCTCTATCAGCCGTCTATCTATCGTCATTTTGAACACTCATGAGCGGGTCTCACGTCTGATGGTTGATAACAATGAATCAGGCTCTGTGACAGCTGATATAACAATGACTCTGTCCTCCCGATATGCTGAGGCCCTCGTACGATCACTATCATCATGAAGCTGAAATCTGCCATTGTTCACCAATTATTGCCAGCATCTTCTAATCGACGCATTGCTTCGACCCATATGACGAGCGATTCTCCGATTTTCCCAACCTGCCTCTTTCAATCCAATGATGCGAACTCTTTCAAAATCTGACAGTTGCTCATAATGAGCTCGAAACCTGTGGCGAGGCATTTTTTTCAGTCGTTGAAAGTTATCCTATAACGCAATGCAACAGAAAATTTAACCATCAGTTTTAGAATAGCTTCTTCTATTCATATGCTAAGTGAGAAGTTCCGATGTTCTGTAGATCCCTTTATTCATTCATTGGACACCAAACTTTAGTCATTTGCATTTTCGTTCCAAATGTCTTTGCAAACGAAATTTCATTACAATCGGGCAACTCCTTCTTCGTGCGTCGTTTTCTTTTTGTTATGGAGTGCATTTAATCACTCATTGTAATATTGTTTAAATTAAATATTTTTTAAAGTAAGGTTTTATAACATTATTATGCGTGACTGAATTTTTGAACTAATTGTATATTTTTCCTTTTGGTTTCAAATTCATATAGTCTTAAATTAATGATGAAAGAATGACTTGTTTTTTAACTTTTCAGTGATTGTAATAATCAAATTAATTTCATCTAGAGGGAAAATTAAATGCATATTTTGAGAAAATTTCTGGAATGTAAAAGCAATATATAGATAAGTTAACCTTTCTACCTGAGCTTTCAGGATAAAAAACATTTTTCCATAAGTTTATTCATCATTTATCAAATATCGCTTGAATAAGGAATATTTTGTAACAAATTAATTAGTCAGGAATCATAATATATTTTAAATATAATGAATTATATGAAACTTATACACTTGGAAATTTAAAATTAATCAAATAACAACCAATATTATCTGATTTTAAACTAGCAAAAATATTGATAGCACATAACATTATAATTCTTTCAAACACCAATAAAATCCAATATTTGTCACATTACTCCTGACATTTGCATTTTAACAAGTGAAAAAATTTTATACCTTTTTATCAGAAAATATAAAGTATCACTTTTGTTTCTTCGAACATATTGAACTTTATACTCTCAAATTTGATTTCTAAATCAATAACAAAAACACTTTTTACATGTAAATACGAAAAAAAAGGAGAAGCAAATTAAATTAGCCGCAATATCTTTCACTTCGTAAATACGATTCCAAAATATATTTTAATTGGTAAAATATATCTTTTGTATATACTATCACAATTTGTAATTTAGAAGTAAGTTGAATCACGAGTCTGAAAGTCAAGAGACTCAAAACCTTAAAACTTCAAATTTTAATAGATCATCATAAAGTTCAGTATGAAACTAATTTTAATGTGTGTTTTTGATGCATATTTGTTTGAAAATTATATTTATAAGAATACTTCTAAGTTTTCCCCATATATTTGTACCACTATTTGAAATTTAAAGTAATTTCATATTACGTTAAACTGTGAAAAGTTACTTACGAATACTTGAAAGGAGACAATATTAGAAAAATGAAGGTTGGTCATTGCAGAGAATATTTTCTTTCCTAAGAAACATTTCAAATATTTTTTCTTTTGTGAAATTTTAAATAACTTATCAAAATAATAAAAATCACATTATTAATAATTTTTATCATAGAATAAATAAAAAAAGTTTATATTGTCATGGTTTTAAAGTACAGTTTGATGCTCTAAGATATTTTGAATACAAAAATATAAATTTTGAGAAAAGGCTAAATAATGAAAAATAAAGAATCATTAAATATACCCAGCCTCTTAATACAAAATAGACTCTAGATACTTAAAAGATAGTCCGATTTCAAAATCTTTATTATAAATGACATTAATGGCAGATAACTCCTGACAGTAATTTGTCGTAAAAAAAATTCTTTTTCATAAATTCGAATTTCTCTTCACCCCCATTTAATCTTAAATATAAACAAAATGTAAGGTTCATTTCGAATATAAAGTTGAAAAATATATTTTAATTACTTAGAAAAATAGGGCTTAATCATTAGGAATAAAATTGCAATTGTTCTGAATGCTCATGAAAACTGATTTATATCTATAACAGCCCGTTATCATTTCAAAAATGATAATGGGCAAAATTTCAACCCATTTATATAAATTATTTTATTGTGATATGATTTTGAAAAATCTTTCTAAAATTTCAAAAGTTCCAGAATTAAAAGCTAGATTGTTTTACTCTAAGTTGTGCTTAGACTAAGCAGAAAAGATTACTTCTCTTCATTAAATAAATTATTTCGGAATGAAATATGAATTCATGTATAATCAAACTTTCTTCTAATCGAACAAAAACTATTCATGTTTATATTTTTACGCAGCTAAATGGAATGAAAACAAAATATAATGATTATAGTAACGAAAGCAATAACGAACGTTGGTGTCTGTTGTAAATAGAAAACCCTCCTAATTGTATTAAAAGAATAGCTTCAAAAACAATTCGAAGTTGACGCTAATGAGGTGAATCACAATAAATCAATTATTTGCACTTCAAAAGTAACGATTCATTGAAATCAAATCCGTATGTTCAGGAAAGGTTAATAAATATGTTTTAAAATATTCTTCTAAGTCTCGTACGTTTGAAATTAATTTTCTTTTCAAAAGACACACACATATAGAGAAAAAAAAGCATTTGCTTCAAAAGTTGGGAAATTGTCATATTACGCTGCTGGAGACGATATTTTCAGCTAACAAGGCAACAAAACCCATCGGAATGGAAGGGAAAAAATGTAACATTATCTGACAGTTTCTTAATGTTACAAAACGGAGAAAAGAAACTTGTGTAAGCATTCACGGACTTACTGTAGGAAAAACAAGAAAAGAGAAACAGTTTCTTCCTACAGTCTCACTAATTTACCTAAAATGGATGTGAGTTTGTCGTGGTAAAGAAGGAATAATAAAAAAAGGCTCATTTAAGCAAATATATTCCGTCAGATATAAAAATATGTAGAACTCTTCCATTTTATTTCTTTTTTCCTTTCCCCGATTCTTAGAGAGCTGAAGCAGATGTTTCCGACATGAATTTTTTTTTCTTTTTTGAAGCTTTCGCTTTTCAAAAGAATTTTATCTCCTATGATACACGTAAGTACGGATGCTTTCTTTCAAAGGTATTTTTTGGTATCAAGGCTCATTTTGAAAAATGATAAATCACTTTCCTTTTTTCTTTTGCCTCACGGTCTTTGTCTTTTTTCCCCAAGTCGATTTCTTTGCTTTTTTTTTTTAAATTTGTGTAATGTTCAAAATTATGTTGGTCCATACCGTTCTACTTCCGTCAGTAACATTTGGTGCTTACTGGGGATTGCTTTATAATAGAGTACATTTAATCACAGACTGTAACTGAAATTGTCAAAAAAAAAAAAAAAAAAAAAAAAAAGTGAAATTGATTGTAAATATGAATTTGATTGTTTTCTTCTCCATTACAGAACACTTTAAAATCTATTAGAATATTTGGGTTTTTTTCGCTTATTTTAGTTTTCAAAAAAAGAAAAAAATTATATTCTACTTAAATATGTACAATACCTAACCAATGTTTTTTTATACATTACAACATTAAAAGTACCAATTCATTAACTTTAGGATATATATTTTTACATACTTTCACCTATTTTATTTTTGTAAATTATTTACAGAGGAAATTATTTTAATAACATATTTTAACGCAATGGCTTAACGAATTTGGATTGAAAAGCTGTGAGTAAGGTTCGTAAGACAAAAATTTAAAAATTGTCTTAATTTAACCAATCATCAAATAAGTAAGGTTCATTTATTTGAATTAAATCAATAAAATTTATTCTTGAGTGTTGAGTAGTTGAAAAGTAGAGATCCCCAACTCCTTTGTACCTTAGATCATTCCAGAATACCAGAGGGGCAGAGAGTATATTTATTTTTTCAAGATAAATATTTGTATGTTTACATATTTAATAACATATATAATATATAAGATAATTATTCAAAAAGTACAATTTTAAGATATAAAGGTTATTAATTGTGTTATGTAAAATAAATCATTACTAAATAATACAGACAAAAAAGTTTACAAATTCTTTTGTTTACAAATTAATGGTGTAAAAATTCTTTATAAAAATGTAATTCTTAATGTCAATGTAATGTAAATATTGCATTTATATGGCAAAATAGCTTCATAATTAGAAGAGTAGGATTATGTTTTTACTTGTAAGCAATCATTAAGATGTTCCTCTACATTAAGTCAATATATATATTTCGAATTTAAAATATTTATTTATGAAAACATTGATTCACACATATACGTGGAATCAAAACCAATCTTGTTTTTTATGATGATCTTTTCAAGAATGGAAATTTGTTTCTGTCAACTGTATTCCAGAAATTCTTCTCTGATATACTGGATTATAAGTTAATGTCCTTTTGATGATCTAAAATTTCAAGAGTCAGCTTCACCATTCTTGCCTGAATAAACTCTGCTAAGTCAGTAGCTTTTATTTCGCAAAGAAAAAGGGCAGAAAAAAGTATGTATTTGGTTCGATAATATTGAACTATTTAAATCGGTTTTCAAGCTGATTATGAAGTAATTGAAGGATGATAATAAATAAAGATAAATTAGTTTTAGCTTTATCTGAGATTGGTGGATATTCCCAAGTCATTTCTACAGCATGTTGTCATTTTAGAATCGCTCTGCAGCCTTACGTTGCATAAATATTATAATAAAACTTAAGACAGTATTATTCTATGTTAAGTGTTTATTTTAATTTCATTTAAGAATTATTATTTAGTTGTCAAGTTAATTAAAAGCTGTATGGAAAACAGGCTATCTTTATAAAGATTAATTTCCTAGTATTTTGAGCAATACAGCTAACAGAAATGCCGATAAGGGATATTTCTGCTTGAAATTTAGTATTATAATGATTTAATTTAAAGATATATAGACAAGTTTGTAAAAGATGCAACTAAAATCAAACATTGTCTTTCAAACTCAGTGGTGCCTTCAATTTAATTGGAGAAAGCAATTCTGTGGGTTGTAGAATTTCAATAAATTCAAAAATACGTTAGTCTTTAGTTCACCAATTATGATTATATTCTGGTAATTACTATCACGTCTTTCGAAATTTTATGTACAATTTTTAATTGTTAAATGAATTAGAGAGATTTCCAAAATTTTAATGTGTCTGTAAGTAATTGTACTTTTATAGAGCTGGTACATTAAAAAAAATAATTGTATATTTTGAATGTTTCGGTACGTTTATTCCATTTAATAAAACATACTTTTCCTCCACAGTCCTACACAATATTTTTATAACTTCCAAGAAATTAATGGAGCTTTTACAAGTTTCAAAGAAAAATTAAAAATTTTAAATGCTTAACAAATTAACAAATAGAAATTTTTGAAAAAGAATATAAACAATGGACTATAAATATTGAATGGTTACCTTACATATAATTAACATCCATTAATTATTAATTGTTATAATGATGTTTAGATTTAAATTGCTAAGCTAAAAATTACATAGAAACACACGTATTATATATTATTCAGATACAAATGAAGTGAAAAGTGATAATAGAAAAAATATGAAGCTGAACTGGGTATATAGAAAAAAATATCTGAATCCAGTTTTATATGGAGAATAGAAAATTGCATGATAAAAACCCATAATTAAAAGTAAAATTCGTTTTCATTTCATATATATATATATATATATATATGTATGTATGTATGTATGTGTGTGTATACGTATATGAGATTTAGCTATTAAATGACAAAGCAAAATATTTTATATTTTGATGTCATATATATATATTTACTTATCAACTTCAATATACAACTCTATTCTAACTCTAACTTTCTTTCGCATTAGTGTTAATGCGAACGAAGGCTCCTCTAGGAGTATCTTCCATTCTTTGAAATAGTCCTAATAACTTTCTGCTATCAGCTCATTCAGGATGTGTGCCACTTTCTCTTTCCAGCTTCAATGGATTCAAATTTTGTTCCTTTAAATGCAGATTTTAGTTAAGGAAACTAATAGAAGACTCATGGTGCAAGATCCGGTGAATAAGGTGGATGGTGTGACACTGGGATGCCGTATTTGGCTAGAAACCTCTTGATAGATATTGTGGAAGAAGCAGGTGCATTTTTTTGATAGAAGAATTTAGAGTATGGATTTTTTGTCAAATCCTATAAGTTCAGGAATCGCAAGAATATTTAAACGACGGACAGATCGAACCAGCGTGTAGATTGTTTTGATATTGTCATCCGTTTTCTGCGTGGAAGGGTGACTAGGGTGTGAATAATTTTCAACGTCTTCTCGGCTATCTTGAAAACTCTTAAACTACTCATAAACACGTGCGTGAGAGTAATATTCATTTACCTTCATTTCTTTCAATAAATTATAAACTTCAGTAGCAGTATTTTCCAAAGTTTCCTGTGAAACTTCTCAACAATTCTTTGCTCTCACTTATTATTTATGTGGGGAAACAAATATTACTCTATTGCGAACGTAAGCTACGGCAATACGGACTTGCTCGCAGATTCTTCAGGCACTGCATTCGAAAGATAAGACTTCGCGCTAAACATCTGATGGTCGCTGGTGTTTAGAGTATAAGTACTTCTTCTGTAGCAGTGTCAGTCTCGTTATTTAATAACCACAACTCGTATTATGCACATATACACAGAGAAAGAGAGAGGAAAAAAGGACCTAATCTTTTATTTTCCGTAGTTGACTGTCATTCTGAAGTTTATTTCTGATCTCAGACACAACAGAACATTAAGTTTGTTTATATTCATCACAGTGAAACTGTGTATTGAAATCAACACATGAATTTAATAGATAATTTTAAAGCTAATAATATTTAAAAATTACACTTTTAAGAATAATAATTGAAATGAAACCAAACACAATTCTTAATTAATTGGTTATTAAATTTTGCAATTGCAATGAGGAAATTCATAGTTTCCTTGAATCATTAATTTTTAAACGATTTTTTTCTGGTGGAATAATTTTAAATTACTTTTTTTCACGAAACGTTTACCTTTGAAAAGTTCAGTTTTATTTCATTTATATGTGTAAGTAGAGCTGAAATATAATGTTTTAACTGGTTAGGAACTTCAAGTTAGTGGCTCGAATGTCTTAAAAATTTCTTGAATTCCTCGGGCCAATTGCTGCTGAGATAAAATATATAGATATTTTAAATACATTTTTAACACACACACATTGACATTATATTTAATAGACAATTTAAATTTATAACTAATACACGCATTTAAAAATTTATACGCAATTTTTATTTCAAATTAAGAAACAGCTCAGAAATTAATAATATTTCCAACTTATTCATATATTAGAAGAAAAGGCAAAAGAAAATTTTTGGGCAAATCGAATAATCACAACAAATTAGAAACGAAATTTGGCTTTTTAAATTAAATAGTAAAAAAAAGCTTAAGTTTTTGAAATAGCAGGAATCAATGCTAGTAACTACGGGGAGATTACATTGATACATTTATTCTACAACATAAAACTGGTTTCATTTGAAATTCATTAATTATTATTTACTTACGTCACATGTTGAAATAACACAAAGACTAGTGGTAGTATACTTTTGAACCTATTCAAAATAATTGGCTGTTTGATACCGTATTTTTGCCATTTTATATGACTTACTCTGGCGAAATTTATAGTCTTATAATGGTAACTCTACATTTCTTTCTTATAAAGAATTTAAAATTAATATCAGAAAGTTTTGGGATAGCTCATCTTTAGTGTCCCAACAAAGGAAACAATATATTAATAAGAGATATATATACATATATTAATTATTTTTTTGCATAAGTACTCTTTCTTTTTTTAAATGCATTATTTTTTCAAAAAATATTATTAATACGTAAGAGTAAATTTTTTAAAATTTTGAATGATCCGTATAATGACAAATATACATTCTCGATTTAATTCTTTTGTATGAATTATTCTACTCTTACAATAGAAACCTTGACGTTCCCCTTCCTTGTCAAAAGTTGCATGACCTCATCAGCACTACAGGATTCCTTCAACTGTGGAAAACTGCTAATTACTCACAACGATTAGCTTTTATAAGTGTTCTACACAGAAACTACCCTGCAGTGTCATCTGACCTACCCCTGCTATGCACAAGAAATACGAGTAATTGAGTCAAATTTGTCGAGAGGGTTTCCCAAAAGAAAAGCTCGTGTTTAAAATTGAACAGGGGTAGGATAGCAAGGTTCGTGATTAACATGGTATGCAGCATCGATCAAGGCACGTTCTGACCCTAATCCGTTAAGGGTTTAGAGAGGGTTACGATGGAAAGCGGATGGATGATGTGTCATCCTGCCGTTCGATAAAGGGACAAAGCACAAATTGAACAAAAGATTGGCGTTATCTATTTAATAGGAGGGCCATACGTCATCATAAATATTAAATATGGCTTTCAATGAGATTTTATTTCCCTGAAATACTCCAATTATGACTCCAAAAACACAGGAATGTAATGGACACAGAAAATAAGCAAAACTCAGTATCTTTTAGCTTTTTCATAGTTTAAACAAGCTTAAATGTTATTGAGTTTTAATTATTATAGGTTAAGCAGTAAGAATTACATCATAAATAACTAACATAGAGTTTATGTATACCAGTTATTAAATTATATATTCTCATACAATTGCCGCAATGATTTTCTTTGTGTTACTATGCTAAAAGTATAGGTAAAATTAAAAGATCTCACATTACTGAATTTTTGAATGATTGAGTATGGGTGTTAATATATTGATTGGATGTTCTGAAAATTTCTATGAAACCATATAAAAAAAAACCCACAATTGTTTCCAGATTCGTTATTATATAAAACTTATTTCACATCTTCATATGATTCGTAAATTACCCCATAAGCTCCTAGTTGGCAATCAAATTCTTTAGCACGTATGTGAAAATATAAATATCAGTTTCAGTTTCTGTCTATTGAAACTCTTGCGTGCTTTGAATATTAGTGCAATAAGTTTTGTTTTACAAAAAGCTTTCAGTGAAATAGCTATTTTTTCAACCATGCAATACATGTTTTGAATCTCGAAGTACATTTTTATTTGGTCTTTATGATATACTTAATGGATGCAAGACAGATGTTTAGCGGGTAAGAAAAATCAATCACTCTACAATTATAAATGAATTAAATTTCATTCAAAAAATAAAGAAATCTTTAATATATTTATATATATATAATGATTAATGTAAATAAGACAATTTTAAATTGAGCAAAATCATAATAAATTTCAAATTATAGGCTCTAAAAACCAATTTAAATTTAAAAACATTTTTTAAAACTAAAAATTATGAATACTACAGAATAAATGAAAAAAATTAGTAAAATATAATAATAAAACCAAAACAATCAAGTTAAATATTATATATATATATATGTGTGTGTGTGAGAGAGAGAGAGAGAGTGGTAAATGTGTGAATTTGGGTTATCAATTTCTCTTTAATTCTTATTAATTTTAGCGCGAATCCGTATTAATGCCAAACAATTTTCTAGTATAAAAAAATTATTCTATCTTAAATGTAGAAATTATATTGGGGGCTTTAATACGTCTTCCACTATTTGTGATGGAATTTGAATTAATATTTGTTTCCAATAAATAAAATCATGACTTATTTAGCTTTCCCGTCCATCTTTTCAAGTAGGAACTGATTGCGAAGTCGAGGAAATGGATCTATAAACAGCGGAGAATATAATAAATACTGAAGTTAGAAGTCTCTAAGTAAAAAAGAGTAAAGAGTGGGGTGAAATCTGTGAACGAAGGGATGCCAACCTTAACAAATGTGGAATGTTTTCCTATAATAGCCAGGAAGGTTTTACTTAGGTTCAGGGATTCGAACCCTAATCTTAAATTCTTTAGAGGATTCGAACCCGATTGTAACTCGGTAAGACGAACATCTTTTACTATATTTAATCGTCAAATTAGACACATTTTGGGACCAATTGTCCTAAATGAAGTAGATTAGGAATTAAATATTGATTATTCTTAGATTTCAATGGAATAACATGGTTATCATGTGTGTGCGACTTTTCTATTCGATGGACATTTCCTTAGAAGTATCTTTAAATAAAATTAAAAACAGAAACTGAAGGAAGTAATAACGGGGCGTTACAAGGTAAGTAAAATTACCAATGATGCTATACATACCATGCCATATCCAGGACCACTGACGATTATCATATTTGGTGGCATCAACGAGATATTATATTAAATTCAACAGGGTTTGCATGTACTGAGAGTCGAATGTATTTTAATACTGCCATCCTTGGAAAGGAGGAGTTTTACATGCTTTTAAAAGTGATTATTCTATTAATATATTATTCTGCTCAGCTTAAGCTTATATCAGTATTGATTTGCAACTATGCAATATTCCTGAACCTGTGGAGCGTGCAGGACAACAGAGTTATTATCACCAGAAAGACCATAGTAGAACACTGACCTCCTCATTTAAGTGCGACTCTCCAGTTTTTGATAAGTCTCCTTCCTTGAACTACTGTTATATTTTCTTTTGATTTGGAGCTGAACTTCGATAAAAGAGGGAAGAGATCTTCAAGTAAATTAAGGAATTCAGAAAGTTAGTCCCCAAGAAACTTCAAAACGAATTTTATTTCCAAAGACTGTACAATTCTGAGCCATACAGGCATCAACTATGAAGAAGAAAAATGCTTCGAACCATGCAATTTCAGACCAGCCAAATAAATAAATAAATAAATAAAAAAAAAACTGTAAATAACTCTTCAGTTCCTGGTGCTTTAAAGTCTAAATTAAAGGAAATATAAATGAAACTTTTGAATTTTGAAACTGACAAGCAAAAATTTAAATAATGTTTAAAAATGTGAACGGATTTTCATATAGATAAAATTATCTTAAACAGTACTGCTTTCATTTCAAGTTTTAATACATACAATGTATTGAATGAAGTTCTGCAATTTTAAATGTTATAAATTAAATGCAGATCCTCAAAATTTAAAAAAATTTTATAAGTAGTCGAAAACCGTACTACACGTAAGGATCTGGTAAAGAATAAAATATTGTGAAATTTTCTAATATTCTCTTACCTCCGATGGCAGGGAGGGGGAGTAATTTTTAACTCAGATTGTCCATAGGAAATGTAAGTGATCAGGAAACGACAAAATGAAAGGTTATATGCTTACAAATGTTTTGATTTCAAACAAAAAATTAATTTTGCAATAGAACCAAAAATGAGACTGGGACTTACATTCCCTTATTGACAGTTCTGACATTAAATTTCATTTCGTTCTTGGAGAGCTAAGGAGCATTAAGCTAAAAAACATTAAACTTCATTTCGCTAATTTCCGGGATACACGGGGAAACATTTGTAGATATTACTTCGTAGGATGTGGTGCCGAAATATCGTCATCATTAAAAATTTCAAACTGATTATAAAACTCTGTGTGAACAACATGTCATTCGCTTTTCGAATTAGTTCATACATTACAATATTTTCAAGATTAATGTAGTTCCGTTTCACAATTCCTCAAGTTTAGTGCGGTCCTAGTGCCATTATATTTCTATAGTAAAAGTATGGGTATTCAAATGATCATTTTTATATAAATAATTTCAGAGTATTTTTGTGTATATAATTTTAGAGTATTATGTGCATATTTTATATTTATAAATTGTGTCAAAAATCTTTTATAATAGTGCACAGAGAGAGAGATTACACACACACATACGCACAAATACCACTCTTGACAGTTTGTTTCATACACTCATACTATTTATAATGCTTTTTTGCCTGTTAGTTGTTTCATGTCGATGCGTTTGTAAACATGACTTCAATATTTTTGTAAGCACTTTGCTGATCTTGTGACTGTGGTAGCCTACTGGTCATGGTCATGAACTCTTAACCGGTGGTGATTCCATCGAGTGGTGGTCTTTAGTCCTGATGCCTCTGAAAACCTGCCACACAGTACGGGGAATGCACGAGGTCCCATGTTTTCCCATTACCGTGATGTGGAAACTTAGAAATGGAAGTGCAAGCTCGTTTTCGTCCTCGCTGCTTGATTGTAGCTCACAGTAGCGAAGTCCGTCGTCAATCACCCTTGTGTTGCTTCTGAGAGATCACACGTCAGTAGGATGATCAGTCAATTACTGCTGAATCTATTGTAACTTTAAGATAGTGTAGCACTTTAATTCAATTTACTGTGAAATTTTTAGTTTAACATGGAAACAAGTACTTTAAATTGATCATCTTTAATCAGGTTAAAATTAATGCTTATCAAAATAATTTTCAAAGTATATATGATTCGTGTATTATCGTTAGGATCTATTTCAAATTAAAGTAAAATTATAGTTTTAAAATTTGACTTCTTACCTTTTTGTACGACTAGAATAACGCTCTCCAGGAATGCATTTTTGCGAAGAGGGAACTTATGACTAATTAACACTGTGGCTTCCTTTTTAATTATTATTAATTTTAAAGCTGATCCAAATTAATGGCAACTGATTTTCTGGCGCATAAAAACTACTTCTACTTTAACACAGGACGAAGTAAAATTAACAATGGTGTAGAGTACTCTTTTATTCACTATAAAAACACGTGCTATACCTTTTCAATATTTGTAAGAAAACAAAGAGAAAGCAAGGAGATTTTATTAATTTAATTATAATGTGAGAAATAAAATTATATTAACTTCATTACTTTTTTTAAAAAAAAACTATATTACTTTTTAAATCAAGAATGATAACATATTTTAATATATTTAGATGATCTAAGTTTTTGCTGAAGTTTAGTATTGTATATAAAAATGAATTCTTTGTACGCTATTTTTCTTTCTTATTTGTAAATGCATTCACTTCAAGTAGCATGAAAATAAAATAGATTCAAAGCACATAGTGTTTCTTTCATTCATTTTTTTTTTTTTTTTTTTTTTTT
>BMAW01057424.1:3537434-3566924 GCA_019974015.1 Nephila pilipes | reverse complement strand
TTTTTTTTTTTTTTTTTTTTTTTTTTTGCTAAAACACACAATTCGCTATTAAGTAGAAGGAAATTAACATTAAGCAATTCGAGATAAAAACCAAAGTTTTTATATGGTGGCAAAGTTTATTAATTATTATACATTAAATTCAAAACAAACACATGATAAAACACGTAAAAAAATTTAATTATTATTTCAATTTAATCAAACATTTATTGAATATTTTTTATTGAAATTTTTTACAACACATATAAGTCTTTCCTTCTTAGTTTCCAAATAATTTTCGATTACCAGGTCTAACCGCGTGGAGGTGAGGTGAGGCTAATTTGAGTATGATTGGCTCAGTGTAGATAAAACTACATGTATTACGCGTCATACTTTTCTAGACCCAAGAACGTGGGCAAAAGTTGGCATTTATTCACCATGCCAGCTTTGATCCAGAATGATTTATTGATCCTAGTGCTGCTGTTGCTAATTATTTTTTAAATATTAGTTAATACATGTCGCAAATATCTAAATATTGCGAGTAAGAACGATTCCCAAAGTTTCAGAGCTCTAACTTGATGGGAAGTTGTTTAAATTAACGATCGAAAGTTTGTTGACAAACTGATACACAGACAGACATTCACCAAGGGAAATACATAAAAACGTTGTAAAACAGTGAATTTTAATGATAAGTAATAACCAAAAAGGCTTTGAGTCAAATTACTTCTTAATGTTTATTTTGCTCCAATCTTAAGCTGAAAATTTCCGAAATTGAAATCAGGAGCCACTAAATTTTAAACATATTGAAACTTAATGTTATACAAATTGTAAAAAGGAATTTCATTCTAATATATAACAAATTGTTCGGTCTAGTTCAAAGAAATTTCAGCACAACACCGACTTAGGTATAAGAAAAGGTAAGAACACTTAGAAAAGACTTTTATCGATTGTCGGCCTTCTTGTGGAGAGGCTGGTGAGAACATTACAGAACAAGAGGGAGAATAAAAGAGAGAACGATCTTTTGCAGAAGCTTTTCTTATTATAGAAAGCTATATGTATGACTAACAGTTGCAGAGTTCACAGGACTGACTAGCCACAGAAAGATCTATCGTTTTCCAATACTTCTGAAAACTTCATACTACCTACATATGTTGCACTTTCTTTTTTACTTAAACTTTCATTCATTTCTAAGTGGGTGGGGAGTGTATGGTTGTGTCCTTACTTTTTCAAAGAATGCTCATAATCTCAGTATTACTTGTATTAATTTAGATATGGTTCATACGACTTAGGTACAGAGATTAGGCTTTAATAATCGGTGTTTCAATGTTAAGAAGTATTCTTTTCACAGGGAATTATGAAAAATACAGCAAACGCGACCCATTACTTGTCTAAAATTAAGTGAAATATAACTCAAAATAATACTAACATATTATTACATATTGGGTTAAGACAAATCAATACAGTAATCAAAATGAAATCTAAGACATATTTATAAACAGAATGAAATCGAAGCTCATTTGGCCTTTATTTTAACTATTTGTTGAAATAACAAAGATGTTCTCATTGTAACTATTTCCTGAAACACCTTTTTTAATATCAACTTCTTGATATTTAGAACACATGTTGGAACAACTCTAATGCTGAAAATCATATTTAGTAGTCTTTATTTAAAGTTAAAATTAAAATGAAGGACAGTAACAGATATTGAAATAATTGCCTAATGAGTCTTGGAATCTTTTTTTATCATATCTAAACCAATTTAAAACTAAATAGGCACCCCAATACTCCCATAATGCTATGCTAAGATCTCAATCCTCTACATTTTGGGTTGTCCCTTCACAGTAGAATTTTATCATACAAAAACCAGGTTTATCAATAAGGTACCATAGATTAGAAATGTAATAAATAATAGAAGAGCTCTGTTCATACACTCTGAAAATCCGTCAAAACTGGGAAGATGACATTAGATAGGATACAGAAAGCATAGTTGATAATGTCGATCTGCAGGTTACATGAAAATTAATTGGATAATCGTAATTAATTTAAAAAATAAATTCAATCTTCGAAGACTTTCCCAGATGCCTAGAGAAATGCTTTAAATTCCAGATGACAAGGTATGATCGTTAGATAGAGTATAAATCACTAAAAAATTGAATAACACTTATTTGATTTATTTAAAGTATAATGCTGGGAATGATCATATTTGAGCTTTGCAGGTACACATTCATATAACTAACATTTGAAACAAATTAAAAAAAAACTATACAAAAATCTAAGTAATTACGTTACGAAATCAGACAGTATAAGATTTTGATTCGCATTTGAATTACCTTCATATGATAGGGCAAAATCAATTTTGCTATGACTGCATACAAATAAACAGTCAATCATTCGTGAAAATAAATGTAAACTTATTAAAAACAAATAAAAAATATATCATTGAAATCTCTAAAAATCTCTTCCTTTTATAATATGTGATCTGAAGAAATCCCTACATATAAATTCGAAGGCAAGGTAAAACTTTCTCTTCTTTAGCAGTAATCGAGATTGTGGTTCTACAAGTTTTGCATTTTCAATTTTTATGAATATTTGTTTCCTCTCTCTCTCTCTCTCTCTCTCATCAGAATGAATAAACAGTATTAACTGGGAAAAGGAGTTCTAATTACAATCCTGAATCGTAATCCTTTTATATGTATTTTTCCTTATTCTCTGGAAGTATTTTTCTTTCTTTCAATAAATTCTTTAGGTGTTGATAGACTTTTCAAACTTATTGTTAGCTTAATTTTTCTGTAACTTAATTACATATGCAGCAAGTAAATATTTTATTTGTCTCGAGTATCTGTGTAATTTTTATTCGATATTTCTGTAACACAAATACAAAATATGAGCCCAAATGCTAAGGAGTCATTATTTTTAAAAGACATTTCAAACTCATAATATTTTCGTAAATAATGTATGATTATTTAAGTAAATACTTAAATATATCTATGGAACTACATAAATTAAATAGAAAACTGCATCAATAAATTACGATACACAAAATTTAAGTAAATAAATTTATGGAATGTGAAACATAATGACTTCAGATTTGTGCTTCATTTCATTAAATTGTGCAAATTTTCTATTTACTTAACTTATAATTCAATCCAAATTCAACTTTTACCAGATTTTCTGAGATTTCGTACTTTAGAATACATTTATTCAAATGTATGATACGAGTTACTGAAAAAATATATATTCGTTAACAATAGAATGATTTTGAAAGAATATATAGAAAAATGCAAATTGGATAGTTAATGAATTGAACGAAAGTGAAATAAAAATATTGTTATTCACATTTTTTTTGTCAAAAGTAACTTAAATAGAATGAAAATATGAATTGAAATACTTAAGAAACGGATACATAAAGAAAAGTATTACTGTTCATTAGAAAATATGTTCTGTTTTCCCATGTAATGACAGAATATTACCCTATTTAAATAAAAGTGTAATTTTTTAAATTGATACACTATGAAACTCCTTCAAAAATTATGTAACTAATTAAACTATTAAACTATATTTCTCACATTTTTCTTATATTTTCTACAAACCATTACCTCAGGAAATTTATTACTTGAAATGAGATGGATATTAATACGTCAAATGTTTGAATAATAATTCCATTGCGAACAAAGTATCAAAATATATATATTCATTCAAAATAATAACAAACGGTATGTGCATATATCTACAGAAAAACTATGAAATAATATAACACTTGTTTTATTAATATGATACTTTAAGAAAAATAACTGTAAGATTAAAAATTATTTTAATATTTGTACGAGTATAAAAAGAACCAAAGTTACTACATATACAGAAAAAGAAGTTTTTTGAATTTTTTGTTCTACGATAAGATGATTTCCTAAATTATGTTACAGATGAATTCATTTGGATAAATACTAGTATCAATCATTAGTTATTTTGCGAATAAGTTTAAAATATTTAATTCTTAAATATGAAATATATATTTAAATGTATTATTTAAATAATAGTTTGCTTAGATAATCATTTGTAGTCCATTGTTGAATTCCTCAACTAAAATTTCTTTAAACAATATTTTCCCACTATTGTTATTTACACTACTGTATTTTAAACGTCACTTTAAAAAGTTTTAACTAGTGTATTAAAGTATTTTACCCATTCATTTTTTTGGTAAAATCTTTTCTCTCAATAATAGAAAATATTATTATTCTTATATAATTTATCAGAACACAAAAACGTATATGAAATTCAAATGATTATAAAAAATACTTCAAATGCCACATTAAAATATCTAATTTCAATATTTAGAAATGATCCAGGGAAAGAAAAGAAAAAACTGTTTAAGCAAAAATTGCAAAAGTACTTTAACCTGTCAATCTTGGTCATCAAAAGCTATGTTTTTCTGATAATCTGATTTATCATATCAGACTTTCGTTTTTTGAACCTCAAACCGACAGAAACTTTAAAGATTTCAAAGTTGTGCAAAACGAATTGAAAAATCGCCAAGTCTTGGAGACGGACGCCGACGACTTGAAATGGCAAACAGGCACTTCACTCCATTCCTATTGCAATTTGGAGTGACGTCTTCTATTAGCTCCAGAAACAGCTTTGCCTACGCTGCAGTTGCCCGAGCCAACAGCCCGAAGATTTCAGTGAAGTGTAAATAGTAAGTACGCTAACGGCAAAGCCTGTGATTAAAATGCAGCGATGCGGATAGCGAAGATTAAGTTTGATCAGTTTTGTGGCAATTTCCATCTAAATTCTCCCACTCTCTCCACACATAGGAATCGGCTTCGAAGAAGGAACTACAAAGTAATGAAACTTCGCGAAGATTACATCATAGGATGACAAACTAAATGAGTATTTAGCTTGCAAGATTAAAAGAGACTCAAGGGAAATGGATAAAGCAAAATCATTGACTTTGTAATGCTATGGAAAAAGTCTGAAGTAAAGTTTTATATTCATTGAGCGAATTTAGTAGTTTGAATGATATTAGAAGTCTGCTTAATATCATGATATGCCTTAAATGTTAAACAGAGATATATTAAATGTAGAGTAAATTATAAAAAAAGTAAAGTAAGTAAATTTCATACTTAAAAATATTTAGAAGAACAGCTAATAAAGAAAATGTGAGATCCTATAAATCTTAAAATTTTCATTATCACATTTATTCTGAATATTTAGAATAAAGCTTTTAAAACACTTTTAGGTACGATATCTTCTAATTTAAGACCCCTGAAAGAGCTTTTGTATTTAGAGACGTATTTTTTTCAATTTTATTTAATAAAAGTTTCTATATATTTTTCAAATATTTATCTAATTCAATTGAACGTATATAAAACTAAATTAATGAAATAGGTTCATTTCATAATTCTTAACTATCCGTTATATAAATGTACTAATAAGTAATAAAATTTAATATGTGTTCTGATTCAATACATTATAATTTTAACTACGCACAATAAAGTTGAGCAGTTTTATACTGCTTATTTTACAATAATCAAATTAAATATAAAGTATACTGGTAAGAGTTCTGTCTGTTCATAAAGTGAAGGAAAATAATGCACTTTTATATACTTAATAATATTTATCGTACAATATAATTTCCGTCGTTACTAAGATCGGTCTATAAATATTTCAGATACGTGCTTTTTTTGAGATAAAAGTGAGATAAATTTGCTTAATTAAATAGTCGCATGCACATTTCTACTTTCCCAGAGAAAGCATTAACCCTCCTCGGACCATATGAAAATTAGTGATAAAAAAAGGATTATCTACAAAAACATCGTATAGCCAGGATCACTCTATGAGCCTGGATAACCTGTCTCACCACCTCTAAACTAAGCTTAAGCCTAAATCATATAATGCTGTATATATGGTGGGATGTCCATTGATCAATACATTGTGAACTTTTGAAACCAAACAAAAAAAAAATTCCAAGAAATACTATCTCAAAATGGGTGATTAAAAAAAATCACAAAAAACAGGCAGAGTTGTTCAAAAAGAAGCATTTTATCGCATCATGATAATGTCCCTTACATGTTGCTTTGCGACACGATAGAAAATTCCAGAGGTGGGTTGAGAAATTCTGCCGTGACCTCCATAATCCTGGGATTTAGTGCCTTCTGTTTATTCCCTGTTTATCTCCCTGAAAAATGTTTCGAAGGAAAAAAAATCATAAAAGAAGGAGATGTCAACCAAGCACTACTCAAGATCTCCACCTCTAAAGACAAGGAGTTTTACAAAAATGGCATTTACAAATTACTATCATGTTAGCTAAATGTAATAAATAATGACGAAAATTGTATTGTACAATAAGCATTATTAATCACATGAAAAATATATTATTTCTTTATTCATTACAAAAGGAGGGATAATAGACTAATATAATAGCCTTAGAGGAAATATTTAATAAAAATATTAATTTGCATTACCATTTAGTACTTAAAATAAGGATAAATATTTTTAGTCTTTGAATTTGATGTTTTATTTAAGAAATTCAATAATATACCACAATATTCATGTATACATTGCTTTTCAATAATTTATTTTGAATTAAAGATTGATTAATATGTAGCAAGAGAATTTTTTTTAAATAGATAACATTCTTATATTCTTTCAAGTACAAAACGATTGATAATCAATACTTTGACAACTATTCAACTATTAAGAAAGAAAAAAAAATACTCAATACATTTTTGTACTCGCATTCACTTATAAAAGATACCTTAAATAAAATCTAAAGATATTCTGTAGGTAAAATACTTTCATATTTGTGATTTTAAGTAGAATTTTCTGAAAAATGTTATTTGTACATTTTCATAATTGCCGAACCTGTTCGCAAAATATTGATTAATTTATAAGTAATTTTACTATAAGAATATAAAATACGGATAATGTTTTAAAATAATTATTCTAAAATGTTTATTTAATTACATAAATCCAGATGGTAGAAATGTCAAAACCATTGAGACTTTTTACATTTCAGGAAAGAGGCAACTATTAGCAATATAAATGTGCATTTAGAGGCAACCTTTTATTATTTGATTATTGTCAAACAAAGAAAAATAGATACAAAAATTAATATTTAAGAATTTTTGAAATGTTTTTCGTTTAAACAAACAGCCTTTTTTATTTCACCGAAATACTCAATTTCATTTGAAGTTTTTTTCTTACATCATAAGCAAATTAATCATCATATTAAAAATTAAATTTTAATTAAACTTTTGAAGTAATTTACGTGCTTTAACACGTAAATCTCAACGTCGCAAAATCCACAAAATGCAACAAATATGTACTACATTTATGAAAGGAAAAACTAACTACATTTAATCCTACCGAACTCATGAAGTGTACCCATTAACACACACAAATAAAAGCCCACCACAGATGTTAATAAATAAAGAAATATATTTTTCATCTCCAACGAAATCCCAAATAATGAGACACGCTCAACTTTTAATTCCTTACTAAGCTTTTGATGTCGAGTACGGTTCTCCAGCACATTTTCACAGCTATCCATTACCTATAATATCCCAATTCCCACTTGCGAGTTTCCACTATTCAAATCTTTCGAAAGAAAAGGAATTTCCAAGGGAAGCATTGTTCATGAGAGGGGTTATGAAGATTCACATTTGAGAATAGGAGAGGATAAAAAATCGTTCATGCCTCGCATTATCGATGCAAATGTCCCTTGGTGTAATGTAAAATTAATTTGCATTCTAATAAGATTTGAGAACGAAGGGGTTTAGTTCGAAGAAAGAAGAAGTATAAATGATGAGGCGAGGACTAAGTCGTGGTGCTGTGTTTTGTTTTATGCTTATTTATTTTATTTTTTCCTGTGTGAGCAATAAAGAGGTAAATTCATTCGAGCATTGGAATGGAATAAAACACATGGAAGAGCATTCCTTTTACCTTAATTCACTTTAGAATGTAGAATGGGAAATCCTATATTGCTGGAAATTCTAATTTTTAATTTTGTCTTTTTCTGTTTAATCAAAAAAGAAAATAAGATATTCGTTTAAGATTATTTCTGTGTCTATATTCGCTCTGTTTGAGCAGATTTACTTACGATCGATATACTGATGGCAATTACCTTTCTGATTTGGATAATGAAGAGAGCGAAATAACATGTTGAAATTTTGAAAGTGTGGAATGTTATTCAATTTTTTCTGATGTTAACTTAAGATTTAACTTAGATTTAACTTAAGTGTGCTAAGGCAGATATTATCAACATTTATTTAAGTTGTAATTGTTAAGAACAATGTTACTGAAGTAGAAATTGTTAACTAATTTGTTATTATTACAATAATTTTCAAAAAGGCTTTATCAAGACAGTTAATTATTATTGAAAATATATTGACTATTTTAAATACCACTTTAGGAAAATAGCTGTACTTATTAATACAATATTACCTTTCCTTTTTTAATTTTTTCCCCTTTTTTTCAAAACAAGCTCTCAAATACTAGAAATGTTTTGTGCGCTCAAATATTAAAAACTAATCTCAATCTTTATCCATATATTTATAGAATAATCTCTCTTTAAAAAGTAAATCAAGATAATTATGTAATTGATAATTATCACAAGCATTAATTAATAGAAGCAATTTCTATCATTAGTTATGAAAACATTTCACTAAAAAGAAATTAATATAGTGCAAATGAAAAAAAATACGTATATATTTCATAAAAGTCATATATTTATTAATTTTTATTTATTTTTTGAACAAAAGATGATTTTTAAAGACTTTTTTTTTTAAATTTCATAATACCTGAATGCAAAATAAATCATTTTTATATTGAATGTTTCATAAGCTTTAATATAAGCATTTCATATGAGTAGTTTTTATTTTAAGTTTCAGCGGTAACAAGGAAATTACAATAAAAGTGAGAGAAAGAGCTGCATACATGTTCTAAGAGTAGTTCTTACATTCTTTTATTCTATAGATTATTAATATACAAAATCCTTTGTCGTTTTATAATAAAAACTTCGAAACTTTTATTGTAAGGCATGTTAAGTCAATTGTGTCAGCCTTGAGTTTACAAATTTTTTCCTCACATTGTGCATTTTTGTAAGAATCTGACATCAGATCGAAACCCAATATGAGTAAGAAAAAATATGCTATAAGGAGAAAAAGATGGAGTCAAAATAGTTAATATAAAGTTCATGCCTCCAAGCTGTTAAAAATATATCGTTACAAAAGTTCTAACTTCGATATCTTTCTTTCCTATGGTTGATGTCCTTGAGGAAAACATACTTAAAAGAGGAAATAACGACTCAAAATAGCATACTAGAATATATTCGCATGGAGTTGATAAAAAGTATGAAATCTAAAATCGCATGTGATACAGAAAAGTTACGAATAACAATCGAGATAGATCTCAAGTGAAATGTATAGTCATGAATTTATTTCTATACTTTCCCCAAATCAGTATGTATCTGAAAAAAAAGATAAAAACTTTCTTTTTGTATAATTGATTGGTTTTTTAAAATTCATTAGGGTGCTTTTTCCATACGTAAAAAGGTCAGGTTTATGCACAAATGAAACATTCGAAATTCAATCAGGTCGTTTCAATTAATAGATTTTTTTTGTTATTTTTTTGGCTTACAGAAATTTTTCTATTACTATTATTTTTATTTGACTGTTTTGTCATATCATTTGCTGAATTCATTTGATGAAATATCAAACGTAAATTTTAGTATTTAACTTTTGCATCTTACTTTTTACTTTAAAAAAATGAAAGAAATGATCCTTTTTGTAATAAATATGTTTTGTGATATAATTAGGTATTATAATTTTTTTTAATTTGGGTACTTCACTAGAAGGTTTATTTCAAATATTTATTTTCTGACTCACATTATTTGTTTTCATAAGAAGTAGGAATTTTTAATAGTGAGCGCATTATTAATAGCTTAAGAATAGTACTTAACAACATAACTTTATAATTATTTCTTTAATAATTTTAAACATGTACTTATATTTTCTTTTCTGTCAGACAGACAATACAGGACAATTCTGTCCTCCAAAATGCAATTTTTGATCTAAAAGATCATGTTCCTTTTTATTTACTAGCCGTTATTATGGATGGCATCTTAGATTTCTAGAATATCTTGAATTTTATTTCTACTTTGCTTAAAATTTGAATTAGAATCATTTTAATATTAATAATTCTTGTTTTTGTACATTTTTTCAAATATACTTTTAGCTTTATCATAATCAAAATTTAAACATTATGTTATAACGCAAATATGATATTTAAAAAACTGTTGGTAATTTTATGAAATGAAATACTCTAAAATAATTAATTTGAACATTTATTTCTCCTTTATTTTACAGTTATATTAGTAAGTACTTTATTGTTGATACAAGTAATAATAACCATTAATTATAAAGATATTTTTGGGTTTAAATTACTAATGCCTATTAATTTTTAATCATAGATATATAAGTTAGTTAGAGTTATAAGAGGGGTTTAGTCCCTGAAATAAGTTTCAAGTAACCTGATAAAATATACAAAATTAAAATAGCTCGATTTAAACTCGAATACTTCATGTTTTTCACAAGTGACATTTTACTGCTATTTTAGTATAATTTGAACTAAAGTGTCAAAAATTATTTGAAATGCATAAAAATATTATGTGAAGTAATGAACAAATGGAACAACTTTTTTAAATAGCTGAAAAAATTCCTCTCGAAAGATAGATGGATACCTTAATGAATTATTCACCACATTCGTTACTATAGTTCTTAACAATATTGAGAGCGTAAGTTAATCATAGTTGATGCAGAAGAATTATAACTATTATAATTAAAAAATAAAGGTATTATGTATTTAATGACTAAACAATAAGATTATTGACTGAATTAGTATTTTTACTGGTGGCGAAAATAATTACTAGAGGTAATTAACAATATTATATCTTAAATATATTACTTTAATTATAATGCAAACTGTTTAAGAGATTTATGTCTGTAACGAAAAACTATATTTATAAATTAACACACAAAAATTAAAATCCTTTTAGGAGGAGAAATACTTCCACTAAACATTTAAAATCTGCTGAAGATGAGATATCACATTACTTATATGCATCAAAGATCAATAGAAAAAAAATTGAAGTAAAAATTTACTCTCTCTCTCTCTCATTCTTAAATGACATTTAAATTATCTATATAAATAAATCATACGACACATTCCACATTATGAAATGACTGCTTTTAGTACTATACGTTTTTCAATATTCACCGCACAATCAGGGTAGCTTGCATTATAGCAAACTGAACAAAATCTATTAATGTTACTTAACTAAACTATTCAAATTACTCTTTACTTATGTTCAAATATCATATTCAAGTTTTCAACCAATAAGAAAATTTTATATCCTTATATTAAAGCAAAGAATACCAACTTATATTGACACAATACAATTTTAAAATTATATTATTTAAGAAATATCTACAATTATAAATCATGCGCATGTTTAACCCGTAATATGGGACGTGCTGTCTCACAAACAGGTCAACAGACTCCATCCATCACCCTATTATATGCTTGATCCAATAGTATGAATTCTCCCTATATTTTCCTATTTTATTACTTTGAACATCAACCTCTTCTTTTCACAAAGTTTTGGCTCGTTAATCTGGTTTCAATTCCAACACATTCTTCAAAAGTGGTCAGTGAGACCGCCCCTCTCTTTCAGTGTCATAATTTTCGACAATAGGATACATACCTCTGGAATTAGGTCCGAGGAGAATTATACTTCAACTAACATATTTTACTCGGAAGAGATGCAAATGATTACATAAAAAGTTGAAAGTGATTTTAGTGGAGAAGATGACTGCGAAGAAGATTTAGTCTGCGAAAGTTCTTTTTCTATAGACTTGGAAATTTATTCAGATGACAGCAATTTCTCTGAGTCAGAAGCAGCAAGAAATTCAGTAACATACTGATACGGGAAGAATGGATTCAAACGGCTTAGTTTGGGTCATAGATATGTGAGCATAGAAGTTCTATACAGAAACTGGGAATCCTAGCCTAAATTGAGAACTGCGTCTAACAAAAAAAAGACAGATTTAAAAAAAAGTAGCTGAGTCTTAGAATGTGGAGCTGTACACAGATGATATAAAATTATAACCAAGGAAACCTTCCGTTTGTGCATCACCCTCCTCCCCAAGCTAGAAAATGAAGTTATCCTGAGGAGAAGTTATGTAATGAACATACTAAAGAAAACTAAGAACTAAATAGTTTGTTTCAAGGAAATCCCTGAAATACTGTTAGTTCAAGCACTGTCAAAAACATTTTGTACTATGCTATATTGAATTTTCTCCTGTATTGGGATTTGTTTCACATATTGAATAAGTAAAACATAATAGATTAGATTCTATTATTAATTTTATGAAATTTACGGCAGCATATGATTTTAATAGAAAACCTTAAGGTTCTGGTAAAAGTTTCTCGAAAATGTTTTATTTCTCATTAAAATGTAAAAGCATAATTTTAATAGAAAGATCAAAGAATCTTTAAGTAAATAACCAGTTGATATTTCAATTAAACATTTTTTTAAACAAAATTATGAGTAATCACGGTCTCTGAGACTGCACTTCCCCCGTTATGTTCTATATTCTCGCCTGGCCTGTTACGAATTAAAACACATGTGATTGGAAAAGTTCTAATTTAAATAACACATAACGCTCAAAACATAAAAAATGTAACTTATTACCTGAATAGAATGCAATTTTCATTTTTAATAATTTAAAAAATAGCCTTCAGTTGTATGGTATATAATTAAGGAAACAGAATAATAACTCATACAAATATAATTAACTCAGGAAGTAATATTAAATTCTAAGATGTTGATGTTACAAGTAAAATTGAATGCATTTTATCCTACAGCGTATTTATTTTATTTGACACTAATTACTCATATTATGAATATTCATTGAAAATTAAAGTCATATAAAATATTCAACTTAACTAAGTTTATTACCAGAAGTTATTTAAGTTTTTTTTTTCAATGAACATTTGAGATATTTTAATGTATGATTCATTAATTTTTCCTTCTCACAAAACTACTGACTTTCAAATAATTTACTCTTTTGGAAACTTTTACATTTCGAAAGTGTCAATATTTTCATGAATTATTAAATGAGTATGAGACATGTAGATAGAATCTTATATATTGAAAGTGATTTATTTACAAAAGTAAAGTGAAAACTGATTATTTAATTATTGTAGAGGGGGAAAGATCAATAATTAGTTTACTTCGTTTACTGCAGAAAGTACTTCATTATTACGAAAAAAGAAAGTTTTAATTTTTTCTAGTTGTGATACATTATCAAAATGTAAGCAATTACACCAGTGCAACGAAGTAAAATTAGAAAATCTCAATACTTTATTGTTATAAAAATCACCGGGAAAAAAAGTTCAAAATAAAAGTTTAAAAAAAAATGTGAAAAAAAAAATACTAATCTTATAAACTGTTCGTCTTATCAATTGTTTTTCAAATTGTTAAGACAGAGTATATAAGAAGGAAACATCACTTATTATAAGTTGAACAAAACCTTTTTCAAATAAAAATTAAATATTAAATATTTCTTGAAAGAGCTTGGAACGCTTTTACTTTAAAATTAAAAAATAAATAAAATTTCACATACCCATAATAGCAATATAAACGATAATTAAATAAATTTGAACTAAACCATATATAATTGCGACTCAGGTATTTTGAACTTTTGAACGTAGCATAATTTCGTAATAATCCGGAAAACACAAATTTTTGAAACACCAAAAAATCACCAATTTAATTCCAGCTCACAATAGTATAATTTATTACTAGAACTTATCTGCAAAAATACCGCTTAAATTATTTTTTCACTGTAAAAGTACTATAAGAAATCTTGCATTTGTTTCATATTTATGGTTAGTTTTATTCATGTTGGTACACAAAATATAATGTTAGGTTTAATATTCAAAACCAATGCTGTAAAAGCAACTTTTCTCCCAGATAGAAAGGAACAGTTACGTTAAGAATTAAAAGTTCTTTACAATATTCAGTTATTCGTTAGATCAGAGTAGCTTCTTTAAATTAGCAGTAACTTATCGTTACTATAAGTAATATTAAGTAGTAAACAAATAGATATAAATATTTATCAATACCCTTTGATGAGTTATTGCCCTTTTGAGATGCGATGTATATCCTTATTTCCATCGAATGAAAAAAAGTTAGTCTGTTTTGTATCTAATATGTCTATTTGTAATAAGAAATACATCAGCAACTTGTTTGATAAAAATTTATTACTCAAATTTAAATTTTTATGTGTCTTGTTTGAAAAATATACATAAATTGAAACATTTTACCATTAGCTATAAATATTGGAAAATGTTTTTAATTGAAACATATTTAATTACTGGAATAAGAAGTAATATATTTGACACCATTTTTAAAGAATTTTTTCTCTTTTCTATTCTGCATTAGAAGAAAAAAAAGTAACTGCAATTAAAACCTTGCGTGATAAAAATGTCCCCTTTTACTAATGAATAATATTTATACCACCAACTACTATCAATAAAAACAATTAGCAAAATTAGAAATTATGATGAAGTAAAAAGCGAAATAAATAAAATTCTCATTTCAAAAGGTTCATAAAAATAACGTAAAAAAGAATCATATCAATTGAAATTTTTAACAAAAAAACTTATTGGTTCGTTTGAGTGAATTACAAAAAATATGATTTTGAATAGTTAGCGAGCATCAATTATAAACTTTTATATATTGAATAATTCTTATTTTTATTTTTGCATATTGCATGTAAATGGTATTTTTTACATTGATAATTATTAAACCTCCATGAAAATGAATAAAATCTCATATTCGGGGAGTATTGGGCTAAGCTTTATATTTTAAAAGGTTTCATATAAACTTCTATTCTCTGTATGTTATAAGAGGTATTAGAACGCTGGAAGGTGATGTAATTATACGTCAGTAAGCGAAAATTACCTAAAAAATTAAAAACTTACTCTTGTTATTAACAATTAACCAACCGCTAAATTAGAACATTATAACTATTAGGCATACTTCATACTCTCCGTTATTTTCCTAATAGCTAATTTCCAGGAAGAAATTTCTTCTTCTAAAACAACCAGAACCAATTAATATGCGTAGATATTTAGTTAGATGACGAACTTGCTGAAATGAAGGCGTAATTAGAACGAAAGGCTGGAAGGAAAAAAAAAGATTTCCCTTCGCTCTAGATAATGATCTTTAAAAATATTCTTTCGAAGTGTTATCTGCTTTTCTTAAACCTTAAAATAATAGAGATCTTTTTCGTTGTTAACGCATGTCGATTACGTATAAATTATGAGAACGAACTTTTTTTTTATTATGCTCGTTAATCTTTGTAACTGTCTAAAACAATGTTTATCAGCATCTATAGCAAACAGAGTAATTTCGTTATCTTTTATTTGAAGAGTTATTTCTCTCTCCTTCCTTTTCATTTAAAAATAAAATACGATTTAATGCGCTCATCGATGCCTTTACATCTTTAAATGATGCTTCTGTTGAAATAAAATATTTTGCAACGAGTTTGATCTAGTATGTAAACAATTTTAATTGAAATGCAAATGGGAGTAATAAATTTCATTTTTATCTAATGAAATAAACGAATTTATATATTTATTAAATAATAAAAATAAAATTTAGTGTGGTTTCCTTTCCCTTAATTATTTCTTATTGCATCTGAATTATCTGTATGTAAAAGAGTATTTTTACTTATTACGTACTGAATTAATGAATATTTATTTCCCGTTTTATGAGTATTTATTTCCCATATCTATAATTAAAATTGGAATATTTATCTTTGACCTTAATTATATAAACAATAATCATTGTCATTCATGTTGAAATGCTTCATATTTAAAATAGATACATAAAATTCAAAATACTATAATTATCATTAAGAGATTTTTGTCGTAAGCAATATTGATAAAATTCATTCATAAAGGAGAATTGTAAGTTTAAATTTTTAATTTTTCCTCTAAAAAACACACAATTAATTATAAAGTTACTATTTTCAATCAAAGTATATTGCTATTAAAGAAAGGTATAGTTCATCCACTAATACTCTTAAAAAGTCTTAAACTAATTGGATGTTTGTATACAATATTTAATTTCCTCTTTAGTTCAAAAAGGAAGAAAAATTAGAGACACTTATTTATTTAGATAAGAATAAATTTTTTTATTGATCATCAATTTGATCCTCTTGAATAAGAATGTAATATTATTTAATAATTATTAATTTCTATTGAATGATACGTTGCTCTTTTTTGTTAAATATCAGCATTGGTATTGGAATAGAATTTTATATGACATAAAATATTTTCTGTCTTCTTAATATATTATAATCTATTTTAATACTAATCGCACATTTAATCATGAATACGTAAAAAAATTACTTAAGTCTTACGAGTCTTACTATATGCATGAATTATATTATTAATTTTATGTAATTAGTAAATATATTTGAATTAAAAAGTAATACATCTCCCTTTCATTTATAAATTTCCTGTTTATACAAGTATTATATTACTTTTATAGGAACAAAATAATTGATGCGAAACATAAGTTACAAGTTCTGTTGAGGAAATGTTCTAATTTCTAGTTTAATTCGTATAAATATCTGCATTGAATTACTTTATTTTATGTATCCAAAATTAAAAGAGCTATCCTTGAATAAGCAAATTTGTAATAACAGATGAAATTTCGTTTAAATTCACATGAATCAATAAATTTCATACGCAGGAGGCTCAATTTCATGTGATTGATAAACTAAATTTAATTAGCATTTAAAATTACTGCTTTGAATAACCTCCGATTTAGGAAAATGAGGCATACAAACTAAATTATTTGACTTCGATTTATTTTAGAGTTTTACATTGTTAAGATTACCATATATAGATAAATGTTTTTATTTATTAATAAGAAATCATTATTTAATTCATTATTTATTATTTAAAACTTATTTAAATTTAAAAAAGGGAGATGTTTTTTATTTTTTATTTCTTAATTATGGTAATTATTTTGTTTTATTAGCTTTCCTATCATCTTTTCAAGATTATAGCTTAGGATTCCATTTTATTTTAGATGTCCTTTAATTTTAAGCTCGTATATAGATGTTGAATAAATATAGAAAAATATAGCTGTTTTTTAATTCGGCTACAATCAACCCTTAATTCATAAAATATAAGCCATACAAGACAGTTTCAAAGATTTTTCCTACATAAATAATGAAATGTGTGAGGCAATAATATTAAATGCATCTTTAATACATTATTTTGAACAATTTAAGTAGATTCAGAATTCATTCAAGAGATAATGATTTAAAATAGAATTTATTTACTATTAAATACTTTTAATAATTTTAAATTAAGAGGAATAAAAATTAAGTCTCAACTACTATAAGTAAACAAAAAAATCTATTTAATCTGGAAAATTAAAGTAAAATTTAGTAACTGGCATAGATAAATTTTATCTTCAATCGTCATACTTAATCGTTACATCGTTGGATAGTTTATATCGGGGTATTTGCAAGTAAATACCCTAAAAGGCAACAATGATGAATTGTTATAATCATCTTGTATAAGTAGTGTAATTTAAAGAACTAATTTCTCAGCTCGACATCATCCAAGAATGCCGTTATTACTACTATAGAAAATACAATTCATTTCCAAATGTTTGCATATTTTACAAAGAAATTCTAAAAATGAAGGAGAACTTACAGACAAATATATGGAATTCCTGTAAGTCTTTGAAATATTCTCAAAAGTTCATGAGTTTAAATAATTGTCTAACTTAATCAGGCATTTATTAATCAGTTGTTTAATAACGTGACAATCTGAAAGCTATTGGCGTAGGACTATGTAAATTGGAACATCCTTCAAGTGATGAGAACGACATTTGAGCCGGCCCCTCCCTGTCCAAATTTCCCCACCTCACCTTAAAGGGCTATTTAACGTGCATCATCCTCGCTACACGGCTGATCTTTAGTGATTTCAGAGTTTGAGCCCATGAATTAAAGTTAACAACGCCAGCCATGAGCACTTGACCGTGACTGCCCGGCTACCGCAGGTTTTCAGACATAGTTGTATCTTTGAACAATGTAAAGGCTTTTATCAAAGTAACAAAATTATCGTTCCACTCATGCATTTTTTTAATATAAAATGTTCATAATTTTACTAATTTTTCCTACTTAAAATCTTATACACACACACAAAGACACAAACACACACACACACATATATATATATATATATATATATATATATATATATATATATATATATATTGAATAATTACACATTGTATTAATGATCAGGAAACTAATATAAAACTTAAATACACACAACATCCTTAGGAGTAACGACTCTAGTAATTTAATCGAAGCCATATGTAATAAGTAAAATTTCACTCAAATCTTTTAGGTAATTTCAATATTAAACGGTTGATTTGTGACACCCTTGTTTCGTTACTTTCACAGATTTAAGCCAATGAAATTCTCACGTTCACGCAAGAAAAAGTCAGTAGAGAAAATCAAATTGGCTTTTATTCGATTCTTAAAATGGTATACAACTTAATTATTACAAAAATGGAGTAGAAAACTTTCACATGTTCGAAGTTAAAGATGATAAGAAATTTCGTATCTAAAATAGTTTTTAAAGAGGGTTCAAGTCAGAAATGAATACAACTTCAATGTCCTGTAGTCTCTTGAAGCTAAGCATTGAATGTTAAACTATTCTCCCTTTTCGTTATAAAAGCATATTTGACCTCACTATCCAAACTGTCTGATCTCTTTCTCTCTATCTCTCTCTCTACTACTTCTTCCTCAAGTTCCTTCGTTGTCTATAACCCCATTCAGTCATCCCTATGTGATCTCTTTTAATATCTACACTTCAATATTTTAATATTAATTTACATTAGACATGGTTATCAACTCAAATAAAGTCATATATAATTCCACAAGTTCAGTTTAAATGAAATAATCAAGAGAACTCAGTTACAAATTTTATAAAATAGTCAAGGTAAAAAGATTTAAACATTACTTGAGTTAGAAAATTTTTAATACTATTATTGTATAAATATCAACAAAATAATAAAATAGGAAAAAATTATATGCATTACAAATATCTAAATTTGCAATGTTTGCATTGCAAAATAATTTAAGAATACTTAAATCCTAGTTGATATTTTAATATATTCCATTGCACATACACGGATATTAAAATATCAAGTTAACTTCACGTGAAATATTAATAAATACGAAGTAGAACACGCAGTATTTAAATGTATAATATAGAAATTTTCATAAAATCAGCTCACATTTAAATTGAAAGATATCCTTACACATTGTCCTTTTATATTTAAATTAAAAAAAATAGTATATTCAACTATGTTATAGAAAACATTAAAAATATGATTATATTGATTTATTTTGTGTTAATTTATTTATAGATTTTATGGCAATGAATTTTCCGTAAGCGCGATAGCACAAAAATTAATAAAAATAATAAAATTCGAGTTATTAGATCCATCCTGTGATGCAAACAGAAAATGATGAAAATAACAATTATCTTAGGCAAGAAATCTGCTAGATATTTAATAAATTATTTTATTTTATTTGTCTTATTTTCTTACACTTTTTAGAGCAAATTAAAGAAACATAATTAAAAGTTATACAGTCTATTGTAATTAACTTTTTAGCAGTATTGCAAGATAATAGACGTGAAGTCTAAATTATTCAGTAACAGAACAAAGGTTTATTAAGCTGCTATCAAAAATATCTAATAAGAATGCAAATAGCGAATATAAATTCAGCATAAATTTTTTTCAAACCAATATGAAATACTATTCTTTTGTATGTATATGTACAAATGTGTGCAACAATTTTCATCTCGAATGTAAAAATTAAAAATGTACATTTCATCTCTCTTTCATATAAACATCTTGATAAGAAGTTTAATAAAAATTATAAATGTCATAGACTTTTAACCAGTACTAATTAATTACATCAAGGCTGTACAAAATAACGAATAACAGTTAACTAAAGAAAACAATAATAAAAAAATCAGATTTAACAGTTCTAAAGGAAATATTTAAAATACTGAAAATGCTTAAAATGTAATGTAATTTATTGATGATAGTTAAAAACATTTCTATAAATTGATTTTATGTAAAAGTATATAAACTTATATTAAGAACTGTCACTACTTATTTCAATTTACATGTTGGTTTCTTACGAAATATTTTAACTATTATTTCTATTGCAACGACTCGACAAAATGTGAGAATTGTCGGATTCTCGAAAATCATTATTAAACCCCTTTCGTTTGATTTAAATATTAATCTGGATTTTTACTTTAAATTTGTATTAGATAAGCTATATTGTTCGTATTATTTTTACACTTTTTGTGTACTTCTAAGATGGTACATAATAATAAAAATGGTATTGATACAAAACAATAAAATTGTACTTGGTGAAAAACAATTAAATTATTCTTAGAAAAAAAAGACCTAAATTGTTTTATTTCTTATCAGAAAAAATCTTCATTTGTGAAATATAGAAAAATGAATTCTTCCAGTAAGTAGTTAATTTTAGTAAGAAATAACTATGAATTCATTTCTAAAAAGGAAACAATACCTAGAAACTTAAAGTGAATTTCATATTTAAATGCATTTTCCGTAAATCTCGAAATAAATTACTATTTCACTATTTTTTTTCAATTAATCTTGGTGTTGGTTTAAATATATATATATATATATTTTATTTAAATAGCACAATTGATATAACAAACTAGAGATGTAACTTAAAAATCCACCATAAAAGAAATCCATAATTCCCATCCATTTATATTCCACCATATCATAGTAAGAACCCAAAATTTAGTTTAGTTATCTATAGATTTTTTCAAAATTTATTTTGTTTTAAAAATATTTCATAAAAATATTCTTTTCCAAGAAGATACCCCTTCAGTTTCCTCACTGCTCAGCCATAAAACCCAATCTTATCCTGCGATAAAAATACAGGAAACAAGACACCGTTTGCATGTTAGGATGAAATAGAAATCGGAATTTTTCTCCAATCATTTTATATTTTTTTTTCTGATCCCCCGTGCAACTTCCCTCCAGAAGTAGATTGAATCGAAGTGGTAGATTGAAGAAGTTTTGAGAAGGATGTATCCTTCTCTCAGGAGATTCAGTTTCAGTTTATTTTTTTCACCTCTATGAGATGTCTACGTTTCAATGCTCCAGTAATGCGATGCGTTTAATGGCTTTATAGCATGCATGAACATAGATCTATCTACATGTATTCTGGTGTTGTTTTATATCCAACTACATAAGAAGTTCGAGATACTCGCGTTTGAAATGTTATTATAGGTTTAGAAAATATTACAATGATTATGAGCATTTTTCTTACTATGGATTTTTTTTTTTCAAAAAATTTCTTTTTACTGGAGATTTTGATTTGATTAAAAAGCTGATTTTATACATTTTTTGAAGATAATTGTCTAATGCCCTATTAATGTTGATATGATTACTTTTAAAAATTAATTCTATAATCTAGAGCAGTTTTCCTTTTTTTTTCATTTTTATAGACTTAAAAAAGTTAATTTAAAGATTATATTATATTTTATTAGATAAGATTTACTATTTTTTACATTTTACTTTCTCTACATTTTTTGATGGATTTGTTTGTATGATGTGGAATGCATTAAATGGCTAATCAAAATACACAATATTTAAGGAACAAATTTTACTTTGATAAATCTTTATTAAAAATAAGAGTTTCATTTTAATTTTTATCCATTTTATCTAATTCTTAGAAACTTCTTAATCTGCTGTAAACTATAAAGGGTTTGTCAGGAAAAAATATTTTATATTGAATTATTGTTTAAGAAGTATTATATGGAAAATTAGTTATGCTAACTATAAATACAGTTATTTTTATTTTTAAAGAAATAAATTATTTATTTAATACCATCTAATATATTTTATCATAATTAAACACATTTATTTTAAAAACTTACATTTATTGTAATAAGTTCACTCATTTTGTATAATTTCTAACATTATATTTTTCATTTATGTTTTTATATGGGTAGATATATTTTAATTTTTTTTAAAAAGATAACAAAAAAAACTATAATTTAAATTGGAAGTTTGTAAAAGGTATTGTATTTCTTATTAAATTCTTTTTCTTGACTTGAGCAATAATATATAGTCAATTTTTTTGTACAAACATTATTAATAATCAAACATCTTTTGCAGTCAGTGACCCGAAGATATTGAATTTCATATGTCAAAAATTTCTATTTAAGCCTCTTATTTTCGTGTGAAAGAAAAGTTTAATGCTTATTTTGAGAAAGATTAAAATATTTTAAGGGAAATACGCACGTCATATATATAAAGAAATTTCCTGCAGTATTTGAATTTAAATTTTAAATCATATGCATAATATGTAGTTTCCGAGAATATTTATGTCTGCATTTTTATTTTAACTGTTAGGCAAATTTTATAAGGAAATAGTTTATTAAAATATTTTGCCTTACGGACCTTTTTAAAGAAAATATCGATCTTTCAAGTCAAAATTAGAATTCTATTTTAAACTAAAATAATAATAAACAATTATTCTGTATGTTTGGCTATTCATGGCATTTATAAGATAATTATTAATAAATAGTAATTTTTCCATAATATAACTAATATTATAATCAGAAAATATGTGGTTTTATTTCAAATTTAAGATACATATGTGTAATTGATTTATTTCGTTATTACTTTTAAGCTCTATATTTAAGGCATATAGAACTTCATAAGAAATATAACCTTATTTATTAGATAATAAGATACCCAAATAATTTTTGGGTAAGTGTGACATAACTCAGAATCCTGAGAAAAAAAAACTCTTTAATACTTTTCCAGACATTAACATTATCTAATTTTTAGAATAATTCACAGATTAATTTTCTCTTATGAGAAAAAAAAACATTATATTTTATATTGTAAAGTTTTTGAAAAATGTTATTATTATTTGAAAAATCATTTTAGTGTGTGATATTAAGAAAGCTAAAATACGTTTTTCTATAAGTGTACAAATATACTATTAATAAGTAATAAATGCTTTTGGATTTTATAAGCACTTAATCCTTTTTTGTCGATTAAAGTTTTTAATAACTAAAGTTTTTTTTATTTATTCTTTTTGTATTAATTCTTATTTTACTTAATTTAAAGCACTCATATTATCCAGGGAAAAGATCAACATGGTTTGCAACGTATGGAATATCATTAAATGAGAAAAGTAAATATTCTTTTATATCTAAGACATCATTTAAATTTAGCCATATGTATGTTTATAAAAATATATCAAAGAGATATCGACTGATTGCAGGTATCTGTCCAGAAATTTCTGCAGGTAACAAAATTCGAAGATACAATTTGAACATTATCATGAAGATTATGAGCATTAGTCAAAAATAATTTTTCATATAATTATCGCAATTTTCAATAAAGCCTAGGTCATTGAATATAATGTAAAATTCACCACAATTTTCTGGACACATTGTAGAAATTTCTATAGTCATAGAACAATAATTAATGAGTTCGAGACATGGTACCCTTGCTGGTAGATTACAAAAATGAATATAAAGTATTGTGGATAAGTCGGAGATTATTCCCATTATTAAAAATTATACCGATAAAGTAAAACATATTAATATTAAGCACATTTCCTCTAACCACACCATTTTTTTAAAATTTTAAAAAACCACAATGAGAATAACTGAAAGTTGTAAAAGATTTTAAGCTGTTAAGTTGGGTTATTCTAGAATTATAGGCCTATTTATCCTCCTTGGAAATATGTATTAAGAAAAATGGTTATAACACCAAAAATATAAATTGAGAAAATCTAAAAAATAAAAATTTAATTTAAAATAAGTATACAAAAAAGGCAAATAAGAAAATCAAAGATTGAAAACAAATAAAAAATTAAAAGATTGAAAGTTATGAAACATTAGTAACAAAACTTTCAAGTATAATACTCCATGTATATTAATGTTGCATACAGGAATGTATAGAAGAGAACACATATTTGAAAATTTGCATGGAACAGACTTTAAAAACATTGACTCACATTTGTACATATTTGCTTTCAGTTTCACGTGAAAATACTTGATATAGTGTAAAATTGAGTTCGAATTTGGCTGGTAGGAATACCCCATTCTATCTTCCCATGTGAAGAAAAATAATATTAAACGTTGCGTAAATGCCAAACTAAGAATACAAATATGTTTAAACAGTAGCAGATACCAGCACTTTTTAAAATATCGAGTCAAAAATTCAAAGGTCAGCAATACTTATATGAAATATTAAAAAAATTCAATTAAAACTTACGAAATAAAAAAGTTTAAAAAATCCTAAAGACGTTAATAATTAATACAGAAATTTAAAATGCAAAAATAGAAATAAGTAGGCCATCTATCAATTTTTCATAGAATACATTTTCTTAATAATATTAGATAGCATTTAAACAATAAAATAATATGTATTGATATATATATCCATCAATTGAATACCGGATATAATTCAAACTTTTATTGATTAACCTTGTAATACACGGACAGATTCTGCTGGTTTCAACAAGACGGGGCACTCCATCGTCTGAAAGCCTAACCTTGTACGTCTTATTTCTGTTTTCTCACGAAATAAGTTTCTTACAGTCCGACGTGTTGAAGATTGTCTCATACATTAAACAAGACAAAACAATTATAGCTTTAAGTATAATTTTACTAACTAATACAAAATGGTTGTCACATCAGAATCATTAAGTATTGTAAAAAAACAGTAAATTCGTTCCATTTATTAGCGCAGATATATATATATTATATGATTTATATATATATATCTATTATTTTTATTAAAATATACGTAACTTATAATTTTATATAGTTTAAATTTGTTTTTAAAAATTAATTATCAAGCTTAACACTTGTATGAATTAATTTATTTAAATTATTTTGAAAATTTACATACATAATAATTAATTTAATGTTACTATTATAAATATTTAAATGATTCTTAAATATTAGTAGCGAAATGCTTAATCAAGGAAGAGAAATCTATAAATTGGAAAAACAAAAATTTCAATCTGTCAAAAAATATTATAAAATATATCCATATCTACTGAATTTTAGGTTAATATCCAAATAATCTATTTCATAAGAATATGTATTAGTTCTGATCAGATTTAAATAGAAAATAAATGTAAATGTTTTTCCATTATAAAGATTCAGTTACTTTGAAAAAATATATGGTCGTTTAGATATCTTGTACAAAGTGGAATTTATTGTTGCTTATCACATTTTGTGCATAAAAATGTAAATAAATGCTAACAAGAATTTTACTAGCTGGCTCATTTTGTTATTAATCTTTAATTTGTTCATAACTTTTTTTATCATTACAAAAAATACACTTTTCTTTTAAACATGATTATTGAGAAAAATTTTAATTCTTCGTAAGGTTTAGAGTCATAAATTTTTTAAATCAACCTTAGACGAACATTAAAGAGAACCTTTAGAAAGACATATCTCCTATATGCCTGATTGACACAAATATTCGAAGTGCTAACTATGATTTAGTCCTCTTTATCATCGAAATGATGAAACATATTGCAAACTGTTTTTAATAATATTCCGTCCTAATAAAATCATCTTTTATAAAGAATGCTTTTTGAAATTTTAATAGCTTTAGTATTATTTGTATCAAAGCCTTAGTTACAGTTCTAAATTTAATAGGTACTTTATGAAATGTAAAGGTTAAAGATGACTTTTAATATTCCATGAAATGATATTATTATTATATAAAGTTTCAGTTCTGATGGTAATTTACTCATACATACACTCTTTGAGATATTTGAAACTCATTAATGGGATATGAAAATCCATGATAAGAAGGACGTGTATCAAACTCCATGCTTTGCTTTTCCTTTTAGAGCGCCGTTTAGCAGCTCACATGTCATATATATACACATATATACATATAAAATATATATATATATAATAATATTATTAATGTGTATTAATAGTAATGTGTGTGTGTGCCTTGTGCGGCGTGTGTGTATTATTGTGTGTGGCTGTGTGTGTGTGTGCGTACAGAAAATGATTTCCAGGTTTTCCGAAATGTTGAAATTAACTTTAGCAAACTTTTAGTCAACGATAATGTTTTATTCAAAAGAATTTATGCAAGATACAGTGAGTATCAAAATTCCATTAAACCGTGAACACTCTTCGAGATACAGCAATCACTTAAGAAACAAATTGGAATCGCAACAAAGAATAAACTTGCAATTTACGGCCTCATTTGTCTTGGAACATAATCCTCGTTCCTTGTCCGTGTTCCTGTATCACCCTAAGGATTGGACCAGTACCTCTTGCACTGTCATTTCTAGTGATGTAAATAAAATCATTCACATCAGGACAGCTTAGACATGAGGGCAGTGTCTGAAATGCAGTGTGCTTTGTAATCAGGAGATCTCTCATAAAAGCAAGCAGGTCGTTTTCCTGCAAAGACCCTCAGTGCAACCATCATAAAATCCATTGTGGTCATTCAGGAAAGATTTACCAGACCATGATAAATTGAGTCTTATGTAAGGCTGCCAGGATTTGGGCTTTCAAACAAGTTTGAATTTCTACCAGTATCAGCAGCAAATATTTAGAATAATGGGTATTGGATGGAAGTGTTTGCAATTTACTGGTGTGGCTGGTAGTGAGATATTTGTTAAAATAGGCCTGGTTGAGTGTCTTCCAGAAAAGGTATGTATAAATATGAATTGTGAAGTTCTCGTATTATCTTTAAATCATCCTGGATAGATTCTAAAGCTCATTTTCTAATGGTATCAAATCATAATCAAATAATTTTAATTTCGCTAAATTAAGGGACTACAATGTTGTATGAAATGCAAATTAAACAGAAATTAATAAAATGCTGTTTCTCTCAATAATCCTGCAAATTATTTAATCATTCAAATATTTTAAATTTCAGAATTATCATTGTTTATTAGACATCTTTATACCAAGAGTATACCGTAAAATCTAGAAGAAGAACAGAAAATTAACATTAAAAATATATTTCTTGAATATGAGGAGATTTTAAAATAGAAAATCCAAGTATATGTTTTTCAAAGCCATATTCAAAGGTGTAAAGAAAAGAAATAGATTAATTAAGATTTGAGAGTTTTAATTTTACAATTAAATTGATATATTTTAAATATCATTGAGCTTAGGCTCTTGAAACTCAAAAGGTTTAATTCATAGCACAATGAAAGCAATTTTTCTAATTCTCACAGAAATATTTTGCATGAGTTGTGAAATTAAATATCACAAATGCCAAAATCACCAAATAAATTTGGCATCATTATTTGCGTTTCATACTTTCCCACCTACCAAATGAATTATTTTGTTTAAAATGTTTATTAAGCTGAGAGATATTCCGTTGTCCTAAGTAAAACTGAGTAATAAACTGAAAAATTAGATAAAAGCCTGTTTTTGATAAGTAATTGACACACTGTTGTGTAATTTCAAATCATGACTTTCCTTGTATCAAGCTAAATACTACTTTAAAATGAAGTAAATGATAAACACAAAGTTAGATAGTACTTTTCGCTAAAGAAAAGAGTTTATTCAGAATACGAACAATGAAAATGATTACTTTGCCGTATTAGATTTATACCACTCGCTGAACACTTCTGCGAAAACATGGTATCAGAAATATTTGAATGTTTATTAAAATTTGAGACCATACGTTTGTTTTGGCTGGTATGCTATTTTGCGGACGATAATGCACATCAAAAGAAACATCTAATGTTGCAGAGTTTCAGAAATTGAAAATAACTACAGAATGAATTGACGTGCCCTGATTTACACTTCCATCAAACATGTGGGATGCCGTTTTTGACAATCTGGTAGTGGTATTTGATAGTCTCAGAGAACACAGACGTGGTAAACAGATGCTCTAAAGTGACAAATCTTACCACAAGAAAGTTCAGTCTGTGATTGAATGGTTTTGTTACTTTCTTCCCTCTGCCCCAGACGAACCTATTTGTTTTATTAACGCTATTTGTCAATTCATCTTTCTTGTTTCTTGTCTCACTAATGTAGAGTAGCTATTCATATTTTAGTTCTCTCACTTACATAAACCTTTTAGTACACACTGCTTCTGTATTGATAATTTCATATCATCCAGAGTTGGAGTTTTCTTAGATCTGTGGTAGCGTGTGTAATCTTATAGTAAAAGTATATATGTCCATAGTTTCTGTAAATAGCTTGAAATGTTTTAGAAATAATAAGTAAGTATGTAATGTTTGAAACCTAATGAGTTCAAATGAAAGAATGACTAGGATTATTGAGAACTGTTCAAGTTGAGCAAATAAGCTGTGTCAAGAGGCACACACAAAAAAATATCTTAACTGCTTTCATGTAAAATTCCAAAATTAGACATAGTCCTAGCTTCGCAAGCTTGGTATTGCAAAAGTGTTAGCTACTTTTTATGTAATATTAAGAAAGAGTAATGTATATTTAAAGGACTTTTATAAAAGGAAAATAAAGCAGAAAGTATTTTTTCTGGGTAAATGAATCAAATATAAACTTTTCAAGTTGTTTGAATATAATTCAGATTAGGAAACAAGAAAACAAAATATGAATTTTGCGGTACAATTAATACATTAAAAACTCTTCATAAGGAATTAATTTTCATTGTATACATAATAATACAAATACCTACCTTCCAATTTAAAATATATTGTTAAAAACATTATAAATGTAATTAAAGAAGGAGTTTCTTTATATTAGTAATGTCCCAGAATCTCAACTTAAATAATTTATAATTACAAGATTATAAGAAATTTATAAATGAAGAACACGTTAGAATGTTAATTAAGTAATTTAAACATTTTAAAGGAAAAGGCTTAGCTGAAATTATGAATAAAGAGACAGATCTAGGCTCTCCTTTATAGAAAAACAATATATCAAAGGACAAATCAGAAGATCTTAATAAATTTGTTGCTCTAAATGGGTCTAACCTAGTAAGTTTATCATGTTTTAATGAAAACAAAATGATTCATAAAAATACCAAGCAGTTCGATTTGAAATCTAAGGAGTGTCCTATCACAGATTTTAAATTCAATTAAATTATGTTGATAAGTTCCAGATAATTATAGTTATAATGTCAAACAGACTGTGTATATAAAATTGAATAATCCCATTTTTAACAAATTGTTTTTTATTTAAGTCAGATGTGTTAGATATTATCTAATAGAATCTGAATTTTGTAAGAATATGTAATCAACTAAATACCCACTAAGTTTCGCTGAATGTATAACTATTTTTCATATATTTTAAGCTATGTCCATAACCGCAAGACTGTTGAAATTTTACCTAAATAAAATA
>BMAW01057424.1:3525220-3537424 GCA_019974015.1 Nephila pilipes | reverse complement strand
AAGTTGTATTCATTTCTGACTTGAACCCTCTTTAAAAACTATTTTAGATACGAAATTTCTTATCATCTTTAACTTCGAACATGTGAAAGTTTTCTACTCCATTTTTGTAATAATTAAGTTGTATACCATTTTAAGAATCGAATAAAAGCCAATTTGATTTTCTCTACTGACTTTTTCTTGCGTGAACGTGAGAATTTCATTGGCTTAAATCTGTGAAAGTAACGAAACAAGGGTGTCACAAATCAACCGTTTAATATTGAAATTACCTAAAAGATTTGAGTGAAATTTTACTTATTACATATGGCTTCGATTAAATTACTAGAGTCGTTACTCCTAAGGATGTTGTGTGTATTTAAGTTTTATATTAGTTTCCTGATCATTAATACAATGTGTAATTTATTCAAATCCATTATACAAAGTTCAATTCATTTTCAAAGTAACATTTAAATATATTTTCTAATATACATTAATATTTTATGGACATTTAAGCGATACTTTTGATTACTGTGCACATTTAAATTAAAAAATAATTAAAACCTAACGAAATATTTCCGCTAAAATATTTTTATTTGTACATGTATATAAAAATCATATTAAAGGTCCTTTATTTAAGAAGAAAACGACATTTAATGTTTTATTTAATTCTTTATTTCTACTATATACTTATTATCAACGGTTCTGTGGTGTTCTTAAAATTCGCTTAGAAATTACTTCATTCTGTGTAATTCTGCTTCCATGCGAATATTTTCTATATTTCAGCATATGATCAACTCTTAAACATAATAGGTATACATGAGCAAAATTTTCACCTAGCTATTTGTTATTTTTACACAGGAAGAAGTGTTTGAACATTACTAATTTCAATTATAGCATAAAAAAACATTTATTAGAGCTCGTAATCATTTTTAAGGACTGAAAACTATATAACATCTATTTGATTCATATATAACATATTCACCAAATCTATTTGATTTTTATCTTCAAAACTACAAACACATATACACAAAATTCATACCTAAATCCACTTCATAATGTCAAATGCTATTAAATGGAAAAAAAATATAGTTATAAGGGATTACAATACAATCCTTGAAACGTAAGGTAGGATTTTTGTAAACGAAATTTTAATACGAATCAATGTAATGTAAATTTAAAAACAAACATATCTCTTTTATACATCCCTATGGAATAAAATAACGTTTTATTTTCTAAGAAAATCCGCGTTTTTCAACTTAAGACCAGCTAATCTAATAGCTTAGTCAGCTAAGCGAATTCTCAGAAAAACTAGAAAACGTCTTAGAGAAAAATAAAAAGGAAGACAAACATTTCTACTGTTTGCTTGAGACCAGTGTTGAGTTGTGGACACTAAGCGGAATTGTTGGACCAATTCGACCAATGCAGTCAGTACTTGGGTGGACAAATTTGACCACATCCTGGTTTTTCTGTCACGCGGAACATTGAACTAGAGGTTATGTTCGCAAAATTGCGTATGTCGAAAAGGCAGGACTTCTTTTAAAGAAACGTAAAACAAGAATTCTTTCGATGAAACTGTAAATCGATTTATTGTATCTGTTAGAATAAATTCTTTCTTTGCATTCTCAACTTAACTTGAAATTAAGTTAAAAAATCTAATTTGTATTCATCTTTTCAGAGATAATAAAAATTGTTAATCATATGCAATGATTCTCTGTATGAGTTAAAATGCAAGTTACAGATTTTTCCAGCTACATTTTTATTGAATCTTTTTTAATGAAATAGCCATGGTACACTTCAATAATTTAGTGAAAAATCTAAAGTAAAAGTTACTAAACATGCTGCTCCTTAAAAAATATGATATTCAATATTTTGTTTAATGAAAATGAGTTACTCACAACACATCTGATGGCAGAATGATCTTATTTTTTTTAAAAAAACATATTTGAGTTATTCATTAATTACTTATTTTGATGTCAAAATTTAAGAAAATATTAGTCTTAAAAGGGGAAATAATATTTAAAACCATTATGTTAAGTGTAAATAAAAAGATATTATCAAAACAATTTACTAAAACAATGAGTAAAAAGTTACACATTTCAGGAGGAAAGCATCTGAAAGAAAGGAAAAAAACAATAATTATATTCTAATATACTAGAGTTTGAAAATTACACAAATCTTATTGTAAATTGTTTATACTAGGAAATTGTTGTGTAATTGTCTTATGAAATAGAAATTAATATTGAGTTTTTTTTTTCTTTTTAAAGGTAACTTTTTCACTTACTTGAATAATAAAGAAATATTTAAGGCATTATAATTAATATCATTGATTCTTCATTACTCTAGATGTCTTACAAGCAATGTTTATCCAGTTGTTTTAATGAATTAAGGACGTTAACTTGACAATGAAAAAAAATTATAATATTTAGCTTCATTCAACTGCATTTCTCAGCATTTGTGAATTTATTCTAACAATAAAACCAACATATGATTCTATTTTATGTTAACAATGATAAATTACATAATGCAAAAATATAAAAAGGAAGACTCCTATTTGTAAAGAAGAAAATAATTGCATTAGATGTGCAAATTTCAGTTATATTCAGAATTATCTGTTCAGAAACTCATATCTATGTCGTAAGCGAATCAATGAAAAAAATAAAAATATATAACATTATTTCATTCCCTTCTCCGGCAGTTATGAATTTATTCCAACAATACAGCCATCGAAAAAGTTTTCAAGCAAAGAGTGACATATTACAAAATTTAAAAGTATAAGTGGGAGAATTCTATATGTTAAACAAGAAAACGAACAAAAGCTCTCAAAACATTCGAGCTAAATCAACCGAATTCTTGGATTAAGAGAGCGTTATCTCTTCTTCCCAAGTCCCAATTAAGTGACGCTGAAGAGTCTGAAAAGAGGATCCGAACGAATTCATTTCGAGAAGACAAAACTGGACTGAAACTGGGGGAGTTTTCTTTCAGTCGAGTGAGTCGTCTCAAAAATCAATTAATATTGCACGCCTCGTTGAAGCGGGGTTTAGCTTCGAATAATTAATTCCACCATCAGAGCCACGTGTATGCTTCAGATAAAGAATTAAAAGATTGAACTTTGCCCCAGCATTTCAGGATCTTCAAAAGATGTGCCCAGGTTGCTCAAAAATACAAAGCCGTTTGGTTGGAAAGCAATAGAATCTGGTATGTGTAAAAATAAAAATTCTGTAGAGTTTCCTAGAAATGAAATTATTTTTACTATTAATTGCTTAAATGTGAGTTTGTTCAGATTATCAATGATTGTTTTCTATAAAGTTTTATATGACTTTTTTTTCCTTCGAAAAAAGTATTTTCGTTGTCAATAAAAAAATCTCAAATACTTGTAAAACATTTTAGTTAAGAAAGGAAATGACACATTAAATTTCTGAGTAACATTTTAGAATTTAATTTAATATTAATAACCAATTATTTTAAGCTATTAATGCTTTCGATTTCTTGATAGTATACATAAGAATCTTTATTTTAATTCATTATGAATAATTAGTTTTTTAAAACTATTCAGACTCAGTCATTACTTAAGAGATTTGATGTAATTTTTTTCTCATCTATATAAAAAATCATTAAGGACAAAATGGAAATTATTTCATGTCATATTAAAGACTTTTATTGTTTATTTCAAGCGTATATGGTTAAACTTGTCAACACATTTTAATGTTATTATTTTAATTATTTTTATAGTTACACAGTGGCGCAAAGGGAAAAATAACCCTAAAAAATTTAGAATAATTTAGCTGTAATACGAGTTAACAGTGTATTAGTATTTTTCTTTGTTGGAATATATAATCTTGTGATGAGATACACTTCGAAAAACAATAAAAAAAAGATGCCTATCTTCATTCAAAAATAGTATCTGAAAAGAAAAAAAATCCAAACAATTTATTTAATTCAGCTACGATTTGAATGTGCGAAATAATGGATCTGAAAGCTAAAACATCGTTATGTTTATTTCATATCAAACATCCTTTGTATACACTTTGGAATACTAAGCTACAAAAGACTTGTGGCATTTTGTTTGTTCAATAACTTTAAGTCATTGATTACTTAAAATTATTTTTATATTTTAATGATCAAATCTGTTTTATTATTTTTTCAATATTTTAAAATGTTCAGTTTCTAAATTTTAAGCGTTCAGATGTTTAGAATTCTTAGATTTTATTATTATATAAAAAATTGGAAGATAATTATACTCTATTAAAATTAAGTAATTAAATTTCCAAATCTAGGTTTTATTTCATAAAGAATTAATAATGTATTAATGAAATTCAAAATTATTCTAAGAGTTTAGCCTAAATGATTGTTTTATTAATTAAATACTCTATATTACAGGAAACGTTCGCAGTGTTTTGGTAACGTTTCTTAACATAATTTTATAAGTCTTTAGAAGTGATTTTTGTGAGCTAAAAAAGTTTTGAAATGGACATTCAATGTACTTTTAATTAAAATATCTTTTCGTCAGATTTATTGAACGTTATGTAAGAACTAAATGAATATTTAAAGTTTGATTTTAATTAAACTAGATATACTCTTTTTTAAAAATATTGAAAATTATGTATGTTCAAAAGTGTAACTTTAATCTATAATGAAAAAGTCGAAATAAAATATAGAAAATAATTAAGTTATTTTATACGTTTGTGTATTTTGTACCGTTTGTCAACTTGTTAATGAACTTGATTTCTACTTTACATTACTACTTTTAATATTCAATTGAGCCAAAAACACTAAACTATTTTTGAATCATAAATTCAATAACACTTTTTAAATGTGTATTCTAAGCCTTTAAAAACCAATTATGCAACAATTCATACCAATTGCAATGCAAAAAAACAAATGAATAAGGTCATGACGTTGCTACGCTTGCGATTTTTTCACACTAAACTCATGGAATTTAAAGTAATTTGAATTCCAACAAAAAAAAATAGCAATTTCGCTTCAGAAACAAAATGTAATATGCTTAGATAAATTAAATAGAGATAAAAATAAAGTCAATAGAATTAGAAATAATTATATATAAATAAAATGAAATTGAAAGAGAAGGGAAAGGAAGATAGATGATAATGGCATGATGATAGTTATTAGTGTATCAGATTGAAATAACGTAATTAGTCCTTTGGATAAAATCGATTCTATCAGTAATAAGTTACAAAACCTTCAATTGTGAGAACTATTATAATGAGAATGAGAGACATGGATCAGATTACATTACTAGAGAATGATTTGAAATTGACGAATTAAGTAGGATTCAAGGAGAGGATGTTATACATTCTTCAAGGATTAATGAAGTATTTTATCTGACTCTTACGTTTCTTCAACTGGAGTCCAATAATTATTGAGTTGTATATTAGACACAAAGATGGCGTAGAATTAAATAATGAAGAAAGACAGTTACAAGGTTTATACTTAAAATATCGTGTAAAAGTATAATGGCAATGTATATATTATAAAGTGAGATTACTTTCTATATGACTGTTAAACTTTAGTGTTTCTTAGCCCAAGAGAAAGAAATTTGATGATTTATCAAGGTTAAAAGCACAATTACAAATTGTTGAGTCTCAGATGAATTAACTATTCAAGATTCAGACTAAAGTATATTAACTATTTTTGTCTCTTATAAAGAAGAAAACAACACTGATATACAAAATAAGTAAACATCTTTAGAAGTCAAATTTAAATACACTTTTTCCAACTGTTGTCTTTTTTTTAAAGATTAATATCTAATTTAATTATTGTTGCCTGAAATAAAGTATGGTTATACGTAACAAATATTAGGATATACAAGGAGCTGTTCTAAACGAATTCAATGAAAATTATTAGAATGCGTGAATGTTATATTTTAAACATTATTTGATTTAAGTATTCCTTTATTAAAATACCTAGAGTTTCATTCGATTATATGTTAAGTGTATCATTTTACTCCAATGATGTATAATAGTTAATATTATTAAGATTAAAAAGGTTTTTGAAGTTTTATTGCTTAATACTTAAACTGTTTTGATTTTTTTTTCTTTCAGAACATTGAAAAAAAATATTTGAATAAATAAATAAAATAATTAATGTGTACATATTTAATGTATAAATTTCTTTCAATAATTAATTTATATTAACAACTAGATAAGAACTAAATTATTGAAAGGACTTTAGAAATGATTTGCTGATGCTTCTTTACGGAAGATTAAATCGCATCAATTAGAGAAACAATCAGTTCGTAATAAAAACATTGATTTCCTTAACTGAATAATCGTCAAAATTTAGCTGTATTTTTCAATTAAGAAAATGATAATGTTTATTTACTAGAATTTTTTTGGTACATAATTTAATACATCGCCATCAGAATCCGCACATCTTTGCTTTTCGAAATCTTTAAACATCTTCCTTTTACAAATGACATTATACAGATATACCATTGCATATTGTTATTATTTGTATTAATTCAACCACTTTCATGTGTATAATATTTACATTAACATCAGATTAAATTTAAATTCTCATGCAAACTGTTTTCCTTTGTTTATCAACAAATATATAAGAATGAATTACGAAATAAGTACTTATCTAGCTAAATAATTGGAAATTAATGTATGTTTCGTTAAATGTGAGCATATGTTCCATTACGTTTCTTAGATTCACAGAATGTAACTGAAAAACACAAAGATACTAATATTTCTATGAAAAACATTAAGTTCCTTAACAATTCATGAATCAGACTTTTTAAAATTAAACTCATTTTCTTAAATCATTGATAGATTATTAATAACACACAATGGTTGACGAACCTCTACGAACCAGACCGTAGTTGACAAACCTCGTAATATTGAGCTACACACAATTGGCGAGGTTGACACTTGAGCTGGTACACCAATGTTCAAATTCCCACACCATCCCAAAAGGAAGACTTTTCTGGTCCGAAAGATTTAACATGCATTCAAGCACTACCCGACAGGTTTTTAATGTTGGGACTAACATTCAGCAACCAAGATCGTGTTTTTTTATTTGAAAATATTTCATCGTTTCTTCATTTTGAGTAATGTATTTGTTCTAAAAAGTTCGTATTGAAATCATTTCAAACATTAAGAGAAAATTTATATTTTTTTAATCAAAATTATTCAAAAAATAAAAAATTAACCAAAAATTTTCAATTCCTTTCTATATGAAAACAATAACTTATACATTAGTTACAAGCAATTTCAATTTTTTTTTGTGAAGTCAGTAGAATTTATAACAGAAAATGTTAATACGTTCATCACATACCTTCAAATATTCATTTTATTTAACTTAGAGAGTTATTTAGATTTTAGGTTTACTTTAATGTTATTCGTACAGAAAACTGTATTATCCAATGTTTTAAGTATTTCTAACAATTTGAGATTTTTAATACATATTAATTTTATATATATATATATATATATATATATATATATATATATATATATATATATATATATATATATATATATATATATATATATATATATATATATAGATAGATATATATATAATGTTAATCAAATTCTTTAAAATGTTCATTATAATTAATAAAATGTGAGAATCTACACATGATTCCATAATTTCCTGCCATACATTGTATTGTTTAGAATTAATTAAAAGTAATTAGATAACTTCACTTGCATATAACATTTTTTTGTTGTTTTGCAATGAAAAGCCAAACAGAATTTGTTTAGATCTCTCCGGAAATTATAAGCCATTACAGAATCATTCATTAGAAAGTAAATTAGCCACTAATTGCTTAACAGTTCTAAATAATCTGTCACCTCAGCTGATCTTTTTCATTTACTTTTATGTGAAGTTAACAAACGGATATGTAATTGGAATTAATGGGAACAAATCAATTTTCCTCCCAAATACCTGAAAAACCTCTGAAAGTCTCATATTACTCAACGTATGATGAAAAATCTGACTCTATTTATTTTAATTTTGGCAATATCTACTTGAGAAATTTAAGGTACACATTCCTATTTATATGAAATAATTTTAGAATCAATAAGCATTTTTACGATCTTTTCATAATAATATCAAAGATCAACGGGATAGCTGTTTAGTTGTTATATTAAAATGAATTAGACACTCTTTTATATGCATCCGTTTTCGTATCTTATCAAACATAAATTTCAGCAAAAATTTTCATAAAATGTTAAACTTTTTATTAATGCTATTTCATTTTAATGAATTCTTTTAAATTAATTATATTATACAATTGCATTTACAAGCCATTTTCTCTTGATATTTTTCACTTTCAATTATTCCGAAAAATGGCATCGTATATATTACAACATACAGTGAGTGTAGAAATTCTTTGTATAAGAGCGTTTTAATGTAAAAAGTACTTTTTTCTTATAATAATAAAGAATTAAAATAAAATTAATTCATAATGTAAAATCTGAAACATCTAATAAAGCCCTATTTTTCAAATATGAATACGACATAACTGAACACATATTGAATTGAACACATATATAACAACTGAACACATATTGAATTGCTTATCAAATATACAGAAAACAAGTTTTTAGTTATTTTGAAGTGTGTATAAAGTATGCATATACTGAATCGAATGCAAATTTTTATAACAGTTTTTGATTGTATCAGAGAGTTTATTATCAATAAGTGATATCAATCGTCTTGAGGTATACATATGAATATTGCAATTTAAATTTGATAGACGAAGCAGGGTTTTCATTATGGGTTTGAAACTAAAGAAACCTTTTACTCTGGTCAAAAAGTGACTATAAATCTTTGTCAAGATGTAAGATATAAAATGAGGTTTCATTATTAATTGGTAGACTACGTTCTACAGAGCAGATAATTTTACAATTCTGTATTATTTGGATGCTTAAAGTTTATAATATTTTATTAAAATTCTTTAATCTACTTATCAATATCGAAAACAATTTCTCACCCGTTTGTTCAAGAAAAATCAAATATATGATCTTCTAAGTAATTTTAACGTTTTTGTATGGGACGGTAAACGTATGGAAATGCAACCTTGGAATTTATTTGCGATAATAAAATGGGGAGTTAAGAGTGGACTTGTTTTGGGTTGTAATCCCAATTAACGAAATTAGAAATTATTAGCCTTATATAGACATTTTATAAAATAATTTGCAGCGTATATTTAAAAAAATATGTCTTCATGGTAATTGAACTCTTATGCTTGATAATGATCTCAAGACCTTATCTTAACCTTACGTCCTTAAGTCTGCTTCTATGCATCTTGTATAATACTTTTAAATGTATGAAGTTTCTTCCCCAGTCACCAGACATCAATCCCATTGAAATCATGTGGGAAGTTTGCGATCAGAATAATGGAAAAATTAAGCTAATTTTATTTAAACAGGACTTATAATAAACACTTTTCAGAAGAATAGGACCAGATTTCTATTTCTGTAACATTAAATTTGGTTTGAATCATAAAAATTAGATTCAAAACTATTATTTAAATAAAATTATATCCATAACTCTATTGATAATAAATTTATAGTTTAAATATTTGAGATTATGCGCATTATACAAATATATTTTACACCCAAAATTGTCCGTTATTTCTGCTCTAAAAATTTTGCATTTTTATATTTAATTTCTTTTTCATGTTAATTTTCAAAAAAGTTATAAATTGCTTTCCATCACACATTATCTAAAGACTTAATATGTAATTTCCCTGTGTTTTTTTACGACTAGGACTTTTTAGATTATTTTATTACTACCAATGTACTAATATATTCTATACTCATTGTAAATAACTTCTATTCAACTAAGCATGCTACAGGATTTACAACTTAACACAATTAAACAGTTGGGAAATTTAAATAGAATTTTTTAAAATGCCTTGCAAGTTTTAATTTTGCATTAAAAGGACTATAAAAATCGCTTTAAATTATCTTTTAAACTTATTTTATACATTTATTTCATGTATTTAATTGTTTTAAGCAAGTATGATATATAGATTTAAAAGAGAGTAATGACGAATATTTCTGTAAAAAATTTTAAAGCACTACTTTTTTTTTTAATTTTCATTTCTATTTCTTCATTAAATACGATTAATTGTTGTGCAAAATATTTTTTTTTATAAAAGAGTATCAATAATGTAATGAAAGATTTACTTGTTAGATAATTCTTTATAAAAAGATTGCCTCTGATATTGACAATAGCTTCCCATGAAACAGCACAAATGAAAGAAAAAAACGCGATTGAGTTTCTGAAATATATAAATTTTTCAATAGCTGAATATAAAAGTATAAAATTTAAAATGAAACTGTGACTCCCCCACCCCAAGCAAAATAGTTTACGTAACCAATTATTTGTTTTGAATGATCAAAGAAAGAATTCTTAACTTCCCACCCTATAACAATGTTTTTATTCATTTGTACTACAAGTAAGGAAATACATGAAGTTAATTCAGACCGAAATAATTAACTTCAAAAATTTCACATCATTCCTTCTTATCATGAAATTAACATAATCCCTTATTGAAATAATATGAATTGGTTTAATTTTGTTATCAGTAACAGAATTTTTAAAAATGCTTATTCCTTCTAGATAGATTGAACTTATTATTCCTTCTAGATAGCTTATTCAGATAGATTGAAGTGCCAAACGTAAACATACATATTTTAAATATTTGGATTCCTTGTTTCATAAGTTTCTTAAACTCCAAAACAATTGCGTCATATTCCAATCGCTCAGAATATGTTCAAAGCTAAACTTACGACCTGAATTTGGCCAACGATATAGGCCGGAATACATCATTTTTATATTTAGTTATCAATCCACTTATCATACAATATTTGAAGGCGTGTAAATAGTATTGTGAATTGCTTGATCGAAGTATAGGATTCTCTGACGGGTTTTCTCGGATATCTCTGGAATTAATGATCGGGTTTGAAAGAATAGAACAACGGATATTAAGACCATTATCAGTTTAATTCTGTAGAAAATCGGATTCCGTTATATGAGAAAATAATTTTTAAACCATGTTAATTAAGTTAATTAATTAATCCATTATCATTGCAATTTAGCTTCCTTCGTTTTATTAATGGTAACAACTTTACTCAATTATGATAAGAATTGCGAAAATTATTAGCGGTGTCATCTTTTTATGATGACTGTGCATCTAAATGAATTTCGCGAATAAATTACATGCCATTATTCATTTTATTGCTTTCATTTTCCTCATTATTTTCCGATACTTCCATGTATCACCACAAACCATTCTTCAATTAAATATTAAATTGCATAAAACACTAATTATATATAATATTGAAGCAAATCAACAGAGAAAATGCGTCTGCTCAAATAAAGTTTCTATACTTTAAGATTTGCAATGTAGAAATAGATTATTACAGCTGATCTTTAAAGAAAGTTTCCTAAACAAATTTATTTTAATTCCTTGTTGAACAAAATGAAATTAGATGATTCAAAAAACTATGTCATAATTTGAAAATATAAATCTTTGTATACGTATATTTTTTAAAAATAAATAAAAGTGTATATTTTAATGGAATTTGAAACGAAAATTATTATAATTGTATAAATATATTTCCCAATTTTTAGCGTAATAAATCAACTGTCCTAGGAAATTTAATATTTCCTAAGAACAAATAAAGTTATATAGTGTATGCTGGGACATATTTTGCAATATATTTTTTAAAATGGATGTTTTTAAAATGTTTAAAAGTAATGTTATTTTATGAAATATGTTGTGTATTTTCTTATATTACATGTATTAGTATAAATATTCTGTATTATGCATTTATCCCATAATATCAGTAACTTTCATGTGAAATATTAAATGAAAAAGGAATGTTTCATTGAAACATGCAAATTTTATTTATTTAGGAGTATAAATAAATACTGTAGCAAATATCTCTACAAATTCCTATTTAAATTGAGAACACTTTATACTAATGTTCGATACAAAAAGGAGCCTTTAAATATCATGAAAACTGACGTAACTTAAATTAAATCTTTTCTTCATTAAATGAATTTACAAAATTTTTCCAACAGATAAAAATAATATGATTTCAAATGTGCATTAAAATTACACAAAAATTCCAAAAAAGAAGTAAATTTAATTAGATTTTAAATAAACATCACATGCATTTGCTCATTTTGAATTTGTAATTTGCTATTTACTTTTATAATTTGCATAATTTTATTATTGTGATA
>BMAW01057424.1:3520220-3522720 GCA_019974015.1 Nephila pilipes | reverse complement strand
TATAATTGTTATGTAATTTAAGATTTTGTGTACAAGTTACATTAGGTTTTATATAAAAATTAATTTTCCAAAGCACTAAATTATAAAAGTTATAATACAGTTTTATATTAAAAAAAGCTACTGACAAGATTGCAAACAACTAACAAGGTTGGAGAATCGTCAACATAAAATAAATAACAAGGAAAGAATTATCATAAAATAATCAAAAATTTAAAATCATTTAATCTATTCAAAATACATTATTTATATGATTATATGTATTCGTTTGATATAGTAGAAGATTATAATTAAAATATTGAAAGCCAATAAATTTATAGTGATACGCTATCTTTGTTTGCATTTGAAAAAAAAAATCTAACTGTAATTTTATACATTTTTATAAATATTATATGCATTACAAGAATTAATTTTCATCATACAGGTGTGCTATTCCGTAGAAAATGTAATACTTAACTTAAATTCATTAAAATGTTTGCTTACCCAATTTTAATTATTAATTGACTGCTTTCCTTTAAGTTAAAATTTATTAGAAGGAACATTTAGAAATATGACGCAAACATAAAATATGTAAACTTTAGTGATTACATAAATTTTTAATCTTAAGCTTATTTATTCTACTAATAACTAATTTTACTTTTTAATTAATCATTAGACACGTGCATAGTCTTCAATATTTTGATAATCATTTAAATTATGAACAACAGTGTATTATTTAACTGTGTTGCATTTATATAAATGTTTCCATAAATATAATCTATATTGCGATCAAATACTTACTTTCTTCAAAAAATCTAACGAAAATATAAAGAAATAATTCTATCACAAATATTGCAGCTATTGGAGGTTATTGGTTCACGTAATAGTAATAATAATTGTATTACTTGGATTTGGAAATCGATCAGTCATCAATATATTTTACATAGAACCTTATTAATTTTGTAATTTTTTTTTAACAACGTGTACTTGTATTCAATTTAATTAAAAAAATTATAGAATTCAAATGAGCATCCTTTTCTATATTATGAAAGTTCACTATCACAGACTTAGTAGTCGCATCTTTCTGTCACATTCTAACCTATTACTATTACTGCCTTTTGGAACAGTCACCACTTCCAATCACCATCGCTGCTTCGTGGAGCATTGCTTACTTCCTGTCAGAGTCATCACTTCCAGTCACAATAACTGCTTTATGTAACAGTTGCAGTAAATGACTTGTTATCATAACATTATATCTACAAAAAGATTGAGAATCGGTGTTTTTAATTCCATGTATTAAGGGAGTAAAAACCACAAAGAGAGTGGAAAATATACAGATTATTAAATGAAAGAAGAAAAAAATATATTAAATATTTAACATTATCGTAATCATTTATTAACATAGATCAATCACGTCATTAATTTAATGAAGAAGTATTAATAAACCATCATACATTTCAGCAGTAAGATATGGAATTATAAGACTATTTTAAATTTGAAAATTATGAAATAAATAAAAATAATTCCTTATATAATTTAAATTATATGTATACATATACATACATACATACATACATATATATATATATATATATATATATATATATATATATATATATATACTAAAAAACAACGCACGAAAAAGAAATTGCTCGATTGTAATGATATTTCGTATGCAAAAACATTTTGATCGAACAGGCAAAGGATAAAAATGTGGTGTCCAATGAACGAATAGCAGGAGTTACAGCTCATTGTAACTGCACACTCAGCAGATGTACATAAAAAGCGATTCTCAATCTGATGGTCAAATTTTCTGTTGCATTGCGATTTAGGATAAATTTCAACGACTGAAAAAATGCCTCGCCACAGGATTCGAGCTCATTACGAGCAACTCTCAGAGTTTGAAAGAACTCGTATCATTGGATTGAAAGAGGCAGATTGGGCAAATGGGAGAATCGCTCGTCATAAGGGTCAAAGAGATACGGTAATTAGAAGATGCTTGTAAGAATGGCTGGGCAATGACATATTTAAGTGTCATGATAGTAGCGGTCGACTAAGGGCTACAGTAGATCGGGAGGACATAATGATTGTCAGATAAGCTGTCACAGCTTAGGCGACTGCAATTAGCAGGAAATGTTGATGACTTAGCCCGACAAATGGAGCAAATTTGGCAAGAATAACCGCAGGAGACCATCTGGGAGCTTTATCACTCTATGCTACTTCGTGTATCAGCTTGCATCAAGGATAGAGGGGATTCAACATCTTATTGAGCTCTTTACTTTGTAACTGTGTAACTCTAAAATAAATCATTCAATTTTCCTGAAATTGTAATAATTTTCTGTTTTGTACATATTTTCCCCATGCACCAATTTTTGTCTCCATCGGAAAACTCTTTTTTGGTGCGTATTTTTTTTTTGTTTTATATATATATATAAATATATATATATATATATATATATATATATATATATATATAAATATATATATATATATATATATATATATATATATATATATATATATA
>BMAW01057424.1:3507526-3520210 GCA_019974015.1 Nephila pilipes | reverse complement strand
ATATATATATATATATATATATATATATATATATATATATATATATAAATATATATATATATATACGTATATATATATATATATATAAGGGTAATACTGCGATGAAGTAGAATGTTAGCTCGAGCGAGAGATAAGTGCATACGAATTTGGTACAAGAAAAGAAAGCTAAGTGATCATTGGATAGTGACTTGGACCTAATGTATAAGTATTATTCCTGGTGGGAATTCGTTTTTGTAGTTTGTTTTGCTTACATAATTTTCGTATCCACCAATTTTTGTCTCCATCGGGCAACTCCCTCTTGGTGCGTCGTTTTTATGTTATAGAGTATCTATCTATATATAAGTGAAATACCACTGATTGACTCATCACGAGATCTCAAAGACTATTCAACCGATTGATTTGAGATTTAGCATAGTTACTCATTTTGCGATACAGACTCTCACTAAGGACGGATTTTACGGAAGTCTTAATGAAAATGTAATTTCATCCGTTAATCTACTCTTATCCGTCGGTTATGTAATTTTGGCGACTTTATCGCCAAAAATGTTACGACCGACGCCAGACGGAATATATTTTTTTATACGTATACTGTGTATTATCAACAATTGAGTTTACTTGGTGAGATTTGGGCTTGCAAAATGGAAAAATACCAAATAATTTTATATTGAAGCGCTGATGGAGGATTGGCAAGATTTTGGCGAATGGGCTCTTTATGTGAAATTTCGTACATGTAGAAAATAGAAAACGTACATATTTAGCGATAGAAATAAATGAGTTTGGAATAAAATGAGTTTCTGAATTTGGAATGTAGTTTAGCTCCAAAACTTAGCGGGATTTTGAAAAATACTAAAATGGCGACTTTTTACGGAGTAGCACACACGCCAAACAATCTTCGTTTACTGGAGGACTTCGCTACATGCATGAACGAACTCAAGAGGCTATGACTTATGTAAGATATTTTGGACCTCACGACTTGCACGACTTTTTTTTAAGGATTGCAGTCACTTGGAATCCTAAATGGTCAGAAATCAAAATGTCTTGAGGCAAGGACAAAATTCTTATGATAGACACGATGCCATTGCGAGGGTATTTCATTTGAAAGCTAAGCACATGAATATTCTGACAAAAGGTTTCATCTTTGACAATATTAGGTAAAACATGTATACGGCGGAATGAATTTTATCCATATTATATATATATGGGGCGACTTTTTACTAATTTTTTTTTGTTTTTCTCATATATTTGAATGTAGAGAATAACCATTATTACAGACAGTCAATTTCTTAAGATTTTAAATTTAGATTATCATTAAAGTCTTAAAAATTGAAAATTTTCTTGATATCTTACGTATAGGTTCCAAAATATTATATTATCGTCTGTCCAGCGAAGTGGGCGGGTATCAGCTAGTATATATATATATATATATATATATATATATATATATATATATAATTAGGTTTCAAAAACTGATTTATGTAATAAAGGATTACATCAAGAAAAATATTTCAAAAAATGAAAAATTACTGTTTACAAATTATAAGACCACTTGTCTGAAAATGGAAACTATTATTATATTGGTCCTTCATTTTTCCATTAGCTTTAACACCTTTTTACAACGTTTTTCTGATTTTCACCTGGTGTGTGTGTGTGTTTTTCATCAAATTTTCGATCGTTAATTTAACTAACTTTCCATCAAGTTAGAGCTTTGAAATTTTGGGAATCGTTCTTACGCGCCTAACCATGTAATATTTAGACATTTACGACAAGTTTTAACTATTTTTTCAATAATTTTAATAAGACAAAATATTCTTTTCTCTCGGCGCTTTTAGGATTAAGGAAAAAATTTCTTTTCCCCCTGGGAAAACTGTAATTTCCACATACGCCTCATGGGGTATCGTAAAACTTTTCTACTCACAAAGGGGAGATAGTAAGGGTTGCAGACTTTTAGTCGGTAATCATTCGTAAGAAAGAAAGATTCCAATATTTGGCGCCTTGTCATATCACAACAATTTTTTCTCAATTCTGGTTCCCATTTTTTTAATAGAATGACTTACAAACTTTCAAATGCATGTTTTGTTTTTCTGAGTATTATGAATTTTTAATACGCTCACAAATGTCTCTTTTTAAGTAAATTTTAAAGTTAAAAATTATTATGTATTCTTGCCACAATGTAAAAGCGTTGCTTTTTATCTGGAATTATTATGTATTTCACTTAGTGAGTGTCTGTCTGTGTGTGTATCAGTGAGTCATCAAATTTTAGATCGTTAATTTAACCTTCTTCCAATCAAGCTAGAGCTGTGAAACTTTGGGAGTCGTTCTTACTCTCCTAACAATGCAATATTTAGACATTTGTGGCAAATTTTAACTAGTATTTTATTTAACAATGCAGTTTAGCCCAACCACTTGGCACGGTTTCAAAAATTTGCACCAAACTTTGCGATTTTTTTTAGCTGAAAGTTAAGTCCTTAAAATGGACCAGGGTAGCCACATTTTTCAAAATACCGCCAAATAATTCTTGTCTTCAAGGGTGGTTGGGTTAAACTGTATTGCAACCATTTAGTTTACCAATTGAATTATTTAATTTTATTTAGTTTTAACGTTTTTATGTATTTCACTTGGTGTGTGTCTGTATGTGTTTGTATCAGTGTGTCATCAAATTCTCTATCATTAATTTAACAATTTTCCCATGCAGATAGAGTTCTGAAATTTTGGAAACTGTTCTTACTGGCCTAACAATGCATTATTTAGATATTTGAGACCAGTTTTAAATAATATTTTAATAATTTTCTTTAATAAACTTTACCACCATATAAAAACGTAGGTTTTTACCTCGAATTATTTTCTTTGAAATAACCAGCTGGTTATGTTCCGTTTCCGCCATTCTTTTACTGTGCCTACTTCCTGTTAATGGTATGAAAAAACCGCATAAATTATGAACTTAGATTTTGTGACCTAATGTACCTCAAATGTTTTCCTTTGAGTTTAAGGCAGGACTTCTACTTAGTCGTGGCTAAACATATTTTTAAGCCAATCCTGGTTTAATTTAGATGTCTGAAAAGAAGCATTGTTCTGCTGAAATATCCTGTTAATACCAAGTAACAACAGCCTAAATCTAATAAGATGATAATTTAGCATGGCTTGATATTATGATGAATCCATACATTCCGAAATTGTCTGTAAATCGTTCAATCTATCAAGACTAAAAAGTCTCCAAACACTTATGATCATCCTCTCAGTGGTTGACCGAAACATTCTTCTGATTCCTTCTTCAAATTATGCTAATAGTGTTTATAGCCATCGGAACAGTCAAAAGTAAAATTTTTTACATCAGAAAACACAATTTGTTTCTCTCATAATTCAATGACATAACATTTTTAGGACATTTCAATTTTTTCATCGGAAGTGATTCATTACAATTTTGGTGTTTTCCTCCTTTTCATAAACTTTGTAATAGTATTCAAGACTCTTCCAAACAATGACGTATGAAGTTTTTCTTGCTGAAATGCTCCAAAATTTTACAAGTAGTAAGATGTTTTTTAGTTTATAGTCGAAAATATTGTTGATAGTCTTGCGCTGATAAAATCCTTTTTCTTCAAGATCCTTTTATCTTGATTGACCAATCTTCTCTAACTAAGGTATTGTGAATGGCATTTTTAGAACGCTTCATTTACCTAGATACTTTTCTTTTAGAAGTACTAGTGTATTTATAAAACAAAATCTTTCTCACCTTGTCCTCAGATATCTCTATACCCGGCTGCATCTTCAAACAAATCGTAGATAACACAATCAAAACTTGCATATGAGCTTATCACGTAATGCAATCCTAGAATACTAACTCCTGTGTTTAATGATGATTCTAAAAAGACATGTAATGTATTAATTATCTCAAGTGATCTTATAATTTCGTCTTTGATATTTAGAAGCATGAGTTGATATTAGATTAATTTTTAATGCTGCAATTTGTTCAGAAAGTGTATTCCAATCCGTTATGATCATCCACTCCAAAATTTTTCATATTAAATATTCTTCTTCAGAAATGTACGAATTCTTGTATTGTCTCACAATTTCTAAGCTCATTGTATTGGAGTAAGAGCATTAACACCATTAGCAAATTTGTGTTCTTTTTTTCCATGACTAAGAAGTGAAATCTTACAGAGAAACCTTTGCCATGGCAACACTTATGACTTCCTTATGCTCGTAGATAATTTTATAAATATTATCAAAATAATTTGTCAGTCACCATATCTTAGAATTTTTTTTATTGTGTAAGATACTGAAAATAAATCTTTAAAATTGTATATAATTGTATGAAAATTTCGATTCAGATTGAAATAAAAGTTTTTTTTTTTACATTTCATTCGCATCTATTTTTTTTTCAATTATAATGATTACAATTGAGTGGAAAAATTAATTAAATTCTTGAAGGGACAGATTCTACCTTTTGCTTCATCTAGAATGAGTAGATCTATTACTGAAACAACCAGCAACAAGATGATATTGATCTATATATACGTACATTGAAATTGAAAGACAATCAGAAGAAAGAAAATATCAGACGAAGGCTTAAATATTTATCACCTTTAAACCAGAAATGCTTTAAGATAATAATCGATAACATAATTTCGAATTATCTTGCTAAATGTTAATGATCTGAATCAAATCCCAGCGTTAGTACGAAAATATTTATTTGAGAAAACAAATGGTGCAAATTTATTTACTGTTTGATGGAAAATGGATGTTAGATAATCCTGATAAGAGGAAGTTTTGTTGATATGATCTGAAAAAGATAATTTTTTTTCAAAATGTCAGCTAAGACAGAAAGGAGTAGTAACGTTGGGCTGTTTTTCTTTGAACAGTATTGATTCCAATGAATATTTTCAATAAGAAAGAAATTTTGAAGTTATACGTGAGTATTGTAGTGATTGCACTTTGCCAAATTGAACACAACTAGCAGAAGAAATAATGAACTTGTTATTAAGAAAGATTCGAAGTCAAAAATAAATTATAGTATCATATCAAAGATACTTAAATTTTGGTATGGGCCCCCAGTTAAAAAAATCCAACTAATAGCTGTATAACAATGGTTGCGGGATTTAGCTAAGAAAATTTTCCATAATAGAAGACATGTTTTTAGACTGTGTAACTGGATTCTACGACTAAAATCGAGTGGTATAAAGTCACAAGAGCATGTATCGTTTTCTGAAGAAAACTAAATGAAATGAGTGAAAACAAAGAATCTCTCTCGGCAAGATTATCTTTTTGTTACAGTGTTATAATTTTATAGAACTTCTATATGGATTAAGAAGACCCTCTTGTATTTTAATTTGTTTTTGTATTTGAATATTCTTTTGTAATTTTATAAGATTTTATACAAATGTTGATAAGCACTTTGCTTTAAAAAATTTTAACCATTAATTCACGTTTCATCAAAATGTTTCATGTTTATAATAGATTTTGAAAGATTTATTCAAGCATCATATATTTTATTAGGTATTTAACACTATTTGAAGATATATTGTTTCTATATTATTTTTCCTTTCTCTCTTCAATATTGTTTAAAAAATTTGGTTAAATTTAAATACAATGATTCTGAATCAAATACTGTAATATAGTTAAATGAAATACAATTTTTTAAAATCTAATCAGTTCATTATGATTAGTATATAATATATCATCATTATTGGAGTGGTGGGGAGGATTGGAGAAAGAGATGTAAACTCTCGTGACGTCCTCCTCACTTGAATTCCAAATTTTGCTCAAAATTTTGAATTTACGTCACCAATAACAATCATTTTGATTCTAACTGTGATGTCAATAATGAATCAATCGATATATAGTCATTCCATTGTAATGATGAATTGATGAATACGTTTCATTGATAACTAAAGTGAATGAATATATATGGAGATAATTATTTTTACCCAATTTGTAAAACTGATTTTCTTTTTCTATACTTGAATTATTTTATTTAAATTAATTCTAGATTTCCCCAGTATTTTTCAACTTTTATTTATCTATTTTGTATTTGTCATATTGATGGGCATACAAATGGTTAAAAAAACAATGGTCTTGCTTATGATTTTAGTAAAGTTAAAAATATATTATTGGAGAATAATATTTTTCTAATAATATTTTACTATCATTTACCTTTTTTTTTTTTTTCATATTCCTCTATAATGAATTTTTTCATGTCCTCTTATAAAATATATCGGTTGCAATCAAAAAAGATTTTCATAAATATCTGAAGAAAAAGAAAATTTTTGACTATCGTCTTTTTCGGTAATACGAAATAATGTATTTGAAAATGAAAGATAAGTTATTCAACTGAACTTTCCCCCCCCCCCATAGTGATAATGTTGAGTGTAAAGCCTTTGTTTGGTCGAATATTTATTCTAAGATAAAACACTATCCATATGCAAATGCCTTCACAAGTTTGTTTGAGGGAGGTCATGCAGAGGATTTTCCAAATCGAATATAAAATGTACATCCAATTTCTTTTTTAATTCACAGTTTAGGTGAAACCATGATGGAAATTCCATTTCAACAAAAAAGCTAACTATATTTTCATTTTGAAATATTACTGTAGTTTTTTAATATTTAATGTACAGGTATTTTAATCTTATTGAAGATAAAGTGAAACTATAGCTTATTAAAAATTTATATATATATATATAAAGTATTTTTTTAATATGTGGTGGAATATAGTACACATTTTTTTTGAGCATCTTCTGAATTTGAGTACCTTTGCGAGTGCAATAGGTTAAATCACAATATATTAGAAACTAGAAAACAGAACTAGAAAAGTTTTTATGCAATTTTATGATTATTAATTTTTCAAAGTGTTTGTATTTAATGCTAGTTTGAAGACACTTTTGTCAATTTTAGTCAATTTTCTGAGTTCCTTACTTCATTAAAAAAGCCCTTTTTGCAGATATTTTAGATCATTAAAATCATAAGTCCCAATTACAAGTCGTTTCTCTTAAGAATTAAAATTTATTACTAGCATTTTTAAATAATTTCTCTAGTGACAATGTATTATAACAGCAAACTGATTTTTTGATCAATGAGTCAAATTTTTTCTTATACCAATATAGACGTCGAATTTCATAATTTGTTTTTCTATTTTTGCTCAAGTTCTTTAATTTCTATATTAAGAATTGTGAAGAATAAATGAACATTTTCGCTCTTTTAAAGAAACAACACTCGGAAGGAACATAGATATAAAAGATGTTAGAATAATATTTTGTGACATTAGTTAAATATACACGAAAAGAAAGTAATTTACGATAAGGAGTAGTTAATAATAAATTTCTAATTTATAATGATTATTTTTTTAAAAATTTTAAGTGTTCTTGCTATGATTTTAATTATGCATGGTTAACTTAAAATTACATAAAAGTAGTTTATATCTAACTAATTGTAATGATTATTGCATATATAATTTAAGTAATTCAATCTGTGTTCTATATATAGGCATAATATTATACATTAGACTGCAAAATTATGTTTTGAAATCGCAGAATTTTTTTAATATTAATTTTAATTATTAAAACTCTATCTGTTTTAATACATTTGTTCTTCTCTAGCTATGAATTTCTCTTTTCTTCTGACAAAAGTATCTCAGCCAATTAATTAGTTTTAGTTCCGTAGGATCATATATCACTGCTGTTCATAAAAACAAAAAAAAAATTCAAAAGGCCATCTTTGTGATCAGGTAAATAGTTAATGTACTATCATTTCATAGAACATTTTACTGGAAGACATCCTACAGTTCACCTATTCCTAAATTACTCATCAAAAGTAATTAAAAAATATTTATGATGAAGAGAATACAGTTCCTGAGCCAAATTTCAGACATGACAGGAAAATCGTCGACAAATATATCCCTCCTTACAAAACAAAGTAAGAAACAACTCTTTTTGAGAGCTTGTTTCACACCACCAAAGATACTTACCAAGGAGCATAAGAATTAAGTCACACCGAAACTTATTGAAATTACTTTTCTTGAACTTTCAACAATTTTCAATAGTTTAAGATAGATTTTTTTTTCAATTTTGGGTTGTTTTAAATTCTAAGAATATTTAATTATTAGAAAGATTATTTTTAATGTCATTACACCAGCAGAAGTCGAAAAATGTAAAATTACCGTTATAAAATGTTTGAATTTTGCAGAAAACATTTTAATTAATGACCGGTACTTAAACTTAGCTATTGAGGAAATTTCCTTGCTTGAATGTGCGTACTTTGTAAATAAAGATTTTCAAATAAAATTAGTATTATGTTAATAGTATTATGTTTTTTTTATTCCAAATTTCCCCTTCAAGAACAACTTAGCTTCATATCTAAGAATATGTCCATAACTTTAAGTTATCAAAGTCTTAGCAGTTATAATCAATAATAAAAAAAATGTAAAGAACGTAATAATAAATAAATTATAATATAAAACTTTTTGCATGCTTTGCTACTCCCCTTAATTTATTTTAAGCGATTTATAATTAGTCAAGGACTTAATAGATATAGTAAAAAAACTTTTTGGAAAAAGAAAAGCACCTCAAGAGGCAACTTTTTGAAATGATATGGGGAATAATAACTAAAAAAATTAAAATGTATTAACAAGAGCTCTACCTATTATGCATGTTAGACAGAATGCTTTAAATAGTTGCAAGATGCTTTAAAAAGCAAAATAGCGTTAATTGATAAGGACATTCCAATTTTATCCCCAGAGAAATCGACTGTTTCTGAGAAGTTTTCTCTTTTCTTAAACCTTTGGAAAAAGTAGTGACTAAATTAATTACAGCAGGAAAATATGTGACAAGAAGTCAAGTTTCTATTTTAACAAAATGTCTTTTTAATATTTGTGATAAAAAGGAAGAAGCAAAATTTTACCTCTCTCAATTACTCTAAATATCGTTAAACAACTACATAAAGAAATATCCATTTGAATGAGTAATGTAGAGTTTAACGAAGCAATTCTCATAAAAACCTATTTGGATCTTCAATTTAATTTATTGGAATTAAAAGACGAAGAAACAGGAAGCATTGAATAATTACGGTTACAAAGGAATTGTAGCAAACCATAGCAGATGAACTATCATCGGAAGTATAGACCTTAATGGATGTTCGAGGCTTATCGTGGTTCGTATCTTGCATCGTCCCAGATACCAGTAAGTAATGAAAGATTTTATTTTCAATATAAAAAAATTAACTGTGGCTTTTCTGTGCTAGTTTTTCATCTAAAATACAAAGATTTCAAATGAAGTATCTAAAGTTAGTAGATATCTGAAAAAAACTTTTCTCCGCAGTGATTATTCTGGTGCAAAAAAAATTATTTTCTTTTTCCATATCTGTGACAAATTGTCCTTGTCGTGATTAAGAGAGATGGTTACGTGAATATAATCAGCCAAAAAACTTAAGCTACTTTATTCAAGCTCTGAATGAACAATATCGAATTCAATAAATAATGTGAAATGTTTAACTAATAATTAACACATCTTGAATCAAATAAGACAATGAAAAATTCTACTGATTTTGGTAAGTCTAATCAGTTGACTTGAACTTAATGAATCCAATTCTATTGACAAGATTTGATACAGGCAAGTATATCGCCATTCAAAATCTTGAACTAATATAATACTTCCATGAATCACTCTAACTCCTCTATTCTATTAACTTCTCTTCTTTTTATGTAGTAAAGCTCATTTACACATTTTATGGTTCAATCTCAAGGTAAGGTTCCCCTATCAAACATCCTAGTGAAGCATTCTCAGAAAAGAAACAATTCTTTCTAAAAAAAATTTTTGATCTATTTCTATAAAAATGTTTATTTTCTTACAGATACTTTTTTAAATTTTATTTTTAGTTTTTTGTAACTATTCAACATTTATTATTTTAATATAAATGGATAAAGCTAAAATGTTTGGCTTTTTTTAATTCAAATGGTACGTTTTATTTCTGAATATTTTCTGACTCACTTTTATCTAACTTTGAAATTATTATAATAATATATTTTTTTAAAATTTGAACAATGATATAATATATTTAAAACATAAGTTTTTAAGCATATCAATTAATTTAACTTGTACTCTTTATCGTTTTTATCATTATTACTGTCATTTATTAATATGTTTGGTGAGCAGTAAAAAAATTATTGAGAGATTCTTCTTTAATAAGAGACAATAATACAACTATGTATTAGAGGATATGTCATCAAAGTGATTCTTCTTAATAAGGCAATAACACAACTATTATGAGTACTTGTTTAAAAACATTACTTTTTTTTTACTTGATGGAATTTTTTCGGTTCTTTTTTCAGGATTCTCATCAGAAATTCATTTTAACTTAGAATTGTTTTTTTTATCATTTTAGGGTAAATTCATTGAAATATTTTCATTTTATTTGTAATTACAATGCACTATTGCTTATGCTATTAAAAATAATACTTATATAACGTCTTAAAAATAATAAAAAAATCAATTGTCTCTCTCTTCACCATGTTTTTAATATTACTTAATCTTTAAACTACACTTATTATTTAAATAAATTTTTTGCATTTAAAAGGTTTCAATGAAAGTTTTTCTGAAACTTCTTTACTTTAAGTTATATATACATCCCTTTTTTTTGTCTAAAATGCTTGAAAACAAAAACTAAGTATTTGACTCTTTTAAATTTTTATGTGTTTACCTATACATGAAAATAAAATCAAAAGCGCGTGTCTTTCTTAATAACTATAAATAATTTGGTGAGTAATGGTTTTTGAAATTTTGAAGGAATGTTATCTTTAAATCTTGATTAAAACCACCGAAATATTTAAAATTATAAAATTAAATGCATTTTTAGATAATACATACATTTTTACTGTTTCTGTAAAGAAGGCTAATTCGAATAAATATGCGTTTTTTGTTTCCTCCATTTTTTAGGTAATTCGGTGCTCAAACGGAAAAAAAAGTTATGAAAATAATTTACTTCTTTTTACTACGACCCGTGATTAAGTTCATTTTATTCTGTTTTACGTCTTCTTAATGTACATTATCTAAACGAAAATATAAATACAGCATTTTTATTACAGTGTTGATATTATATTATATAATAATAATTTATAAATCCTCTGTAAATTCTATGTAGGACAATATTTATGGTTATCTTTAAATAAATTATACATAAGTACATAACAATATACTATACGGTACAAATTAATTGGGGTAAGCTTTTTTTTTTTTCGGTAGATGTGCCTGAAACCACTTCAAACCGATTTAATCTGCTTAGACTAGGAGCCAACCAACTCAAAAAGGATTTATCTTCTTTGAGTAGGTGTGATTGTATGGTCTAACTGATTTTATTGAATATGTACTTACATATTCTTCAGTTATGAGCCTTTAAGTGATTCAGTCAGTTGTAAATGTTTGCTCTATCTTTCTCTTACATGTTCAAAAATATATATAACTCCAAGGAAGGGGGCTAAAATTATAGCTCTGAAATATTAAACGTCTAAGACAGTTAAAGTAATAGCTTCTGCAACTGATATAGGTAAATAAAGTGTTTCAAGAACCCTAACTACATTCAAAGAATTGATTCAGCCTCACTAAAAAGGAAAGGAAGATGTGGAAGGAAGCGGAAAACTACAGCAAAAACTGATAAAATTCCAATAATAAACCGCAAAATTAATCCAAGGAGAAAATCTTCAAACCTATAAAAGGAATTATTGGCATCTGGTTTTGATATGAATAACTCAACTGAACGGCGTAGGCTTCTGGATGCTAGCCGTAGGGCAAGGAGACCAACGAAAAAACAATTTTTAACTCCTAGCATGAAGAAGAACATTTAATATGGGCAAAATGTACAAATCATGGATTTCTAACGACTGCAAGGAAATAGTTTTCTATGATGCAATTCATTTAATTGTGTTGATATACATTTCAGATATTGTGAGAGGAATGATTGTGAACCTCTGAGTCAGATCCTTACCCAACAGACTGTAAAACATCCGCTGAAGCAGATGTTTTGGGGTTCTTTCACGGCAAATGGCACTAGAAGTTTAGTTCCTGTTCAAAGCATTATGAATTAGGAGCATTATAAATATTACGGCATAAGATTGTTTCTTGAAAACTATTAACGGAGCATTTCAACATGACTTGACTCCTTGTCACGATTGGGCTCTAATTTGGAACATCTTGTAACAAAACGGTGCAAGAATCATTTCTCACAAGTCTGAGAATGAGAACCAATCACAAAACACACATACTTTAAAAGATAAAAAGAGGACAAGCAATTATTTTAAAAAATATACAGGAATTAGAAATTAAATAAGCTATAATCTATTACAAAAAAACATAAGTCACTATATTGTAATTACAAATGACATTCCGAAGGAAAATTGTACATATTGCGTTGCTGTCAATAAATTTGCGATTGAATAGCATTGGTATCCATTCATCGACCCTCAAGGTTGGATCGACTCCTAACTACTCTAAATCGACCCCCAGGAGTCTGTATCGACCACTTTGCAGACCCCTAACTCAGGTAAAATGGATTGTACAACAAAAGAACCCATGTTAAACAATGAAATTCAAGTATGGTTCCTTGAAGATGAACTCGAGCAAATGTGTACTCATTTAGTGGAGTCAATGCCAAAACGTCTGCAAGAGGTCATTTCTGCTGGGGGAGGACATACGTCATACTACAAAATGT
>BMAW01057424.1:3487526-3502526 GCA_019974015.1 Nephila pilipes | reverse complement strand
TGGAAAAAAAATGATTGAGTAGACAAAATAGTAAAGTAAGAGAGATAATTTCAAACCTAATGAGAGTTTATAGTTTACTTATTAAGCAGAATTTTTAAAGTTTTCATAGTTAAAAATAGTTTTAAATTTCCAAAAGTGTGTAGCTCGTAAAATAGCAAATATTTTTTTTTAAAATAAAGATGCATTTAAGTTTCAAATGCTATTCTTAGCTTAACAGAAAGTTGAATTGAATAATACTGAAAGTTACTTTAATTTCTTTGCACGGTTGAATTTAAACACTGGACAATCCTTGTACTAAACATAAAATAGCTTTAATGAGTAATATTATTTTCACAAAAATGCGTAATATATATCAATCATATATAAACAAGAAGCTTCCTTTTCAGGAATCGAATTAAAAAATAATGAATATAAAGTATGTGCAATTCTATTTTTAAAATTGTTAGCTATTTTGGATTAAATACTTATCATTACAGTTTTCAGAATAAGTTTTAATCAGTTGAATCATATTAAGGGGTTAAAACTTTTATTTTATTGTACTTTAACTAGAACTCATTTAAAGTGTTTTATGCTATGATACAAAATTTCTTGAATACATATGTTTTTCAGTCATTGTTAGATCAAATGCTCTCTGGTTAAAAGCTCTCGAATGAGTTAGAATTTTATTAATATTTTTACAAGCTTTCATCAATCTTGCTATGTTCATACAAATAAATAAATTCAAAAAATATGTTTTTTTCGTTCAAAATTTGTTTCCTAATTAGAGTCTAATTTCTCTCATCTATAACCCATTTTAAATTTTTTGTATACTTATATAAAAAAAAATAAAGGCAATACAATATTGTGGTATGCTGAAGTAGTGACGGACTTGGATGGGGGAGAGGAAGGGCTTGCACTTAACAAAGTTCCATTTAGTTCAAAAATTTCACACTCGTTATAATGATTCTTTCGAGGTGCAGTTAATTAATTTTCTATTGATTCATGCCTTTTAAACTGTCCATTTAATATAATTAGAAAAAATAACTACATTAAAAAAAATTGAATTTAACATTCTACGCGCCCTGATTCCGAGACTAAACTCCAAAGCATTTTTTCCTCTCAGAAATATTAAAATCTATTCTTTAGGAATTTTCCCTATAGAATATTTCTTGATAATTAGAAAAAACTTTTTTGTCAATTGAAAACAAAAAGTGCAAAAATTTTCAAAATATATAACTAATTTTAACTATATTCAGTATAATTAAATTAATGATCAGTGAATTAAGTTCATTTAAAAATATCGAAATTCACTTGTCGCCTTTAAATCTTTTCCCATTTTCTCCTCTTTACATTATAATACATTTCATTTCTGTTTTATTGATTTCGATTTCATATATATATATAAAAAAAGTACTTTTCACTAATAATCTAACTTTATTATCTTTGTATATTATAACGTATTTTCCTATTTTGAATATATTTCAATAATATACGTATTTGTTAGAAATTTCAAATATTTACCTTTCTGTAAATATTACATTTAACTGTTACTTAAAACAAATAAATAAAATTAAAGAAATTTATCAGTTAGACTAAATGATAAAATAACATAAAATAATCTTCGGGATCCTTAAGTTATTCATAAAAAGTACATAAATCTTTAAATTGGGCAGTTTTATTTGATACAATTTCAATTTTATCTTGTGTCTCTGTAAATTGTGTTTCTTCAAAAGAGTCCAAATTTCATTCCTTTACATTATTATATATTTTTCGATTTCGAAAATATTTGTATTATATATGCATTTCTTTTTCTATCTGAATATTACATAAAACCTTTAATATTTATTGAAAAAAAGTAATTTAAGAATTGCATCAAATGATAAAGTTACACAAAATAATCTTAATAGTTAACTTAATTCGTTACGAATTCAATCCCTGGAAGCGAACCGAAAACCCAGTATTCCACCGAGGCCTATTCTTCTGTATGTCGCTTGTTATCGCTAGTATCCTAGGAAATTCGACTCATAGATCAAAGCTCAAAGAATCGTATCGGCTGCATCTCCTGTCAGTGTGGACGACGGCATCCATCAGAGAATGATAGGGATCGTCAATGCTGGCAGAAATAAAAAGGACCAGAAAAATATATATATGCCGCTCTTTCGAATAAAAAATAGCTCGAGGGAATGGATTTGATTCAAAGAAATCGTAAGAGATTCTATTTGTACTTTAAATTTCTTAAGTCCGTTCTACTAAGTAGATTTCATGTGTTTTATGTACTGATATAGTAATAGTATTGGTTACTACGAAAAGTATTTCATGCACAATGAAATATTGGATTCGAAGAATGTTTCTGACTTATCTTGCCAGAAGGAGAAGAATTGTGTAAGAAATTCAATAAATGTTAGGTCTTTACTTAAAGCTTTATTTATTTACAGTTTCTTTTTTATGTATTTATTTAACCAAAGGTACAAATATAAGACTATTAACCTATATTCATTGATGAAAAAAGCAGCTACACACTTTATTTCAACTGCAATATATATATATAATCAAAAATCAATAATTCTTAACAGTGAAGTTCCTTTGTATTGAACTGAGTAATCAGTATGTTTTTTTTATATATGAAGTGAACATAAGGATGATTTTAGAAAAACACCTTTTTTATTACTAACAAATTGCTTTCTTATTTATAAAATCCAAATTTTGTAAGAATGAAATAGAAAAAAAATCAAAAGTAATGGTGAAAAGTAATATGATTAGACTAATTTTACAAGTTTTTTATATGTAAATTTAAAATTACTTATATATATATATATATATATATATATATATATATATATAACACATCAATCAATAACTCCCGAGACTAACCCAGAGATGGTGCTCGTAGTAAACCAGTAACCAGGTCTTTCTAGAGTACTAACCTTTGCTTGAAACGTGTCAAAATTTTAAGTCGATCGGTCCAGAAACAGCTGAGTTATCGAGGTTGGAGTAAAGTCGTTTTGTAGTTTGTTTAAAAAATGGAAAAAACCGAGTTTCGTGTTCTGATAAAAACATTGTTTTTTAATGGGTAAAAACACCGTGCAAGCGAAACAATGGATTGAAAAATGTTACCCGGACTCTTGTCCATCAAAAGCAACGATTTGTCGGTAGTTTGCCGAGTTTAAACGTGGTCGTACCGAACGGACTTGGATAACTGAAACGTACAATTTATTTTATGCTGCTTCAAGTCTGTACCACACTTGATCATCTGTATTAGCTGAAAAGTGGGGTGGCTGGCTAGTTTCTGAGCAACCCATGATTAGATATTTTCAATGGGCGACTAATGTGTAGATCGTGCCGACCAGGGCAACATTGAAATACCTTATGTGTTCGAGGAAAGTCAGGGCATAAGACGTGGCATATGGTCTTGCATTTTCTTGTGGGACGTTGGTGTTTGGCAAGCCTCGAAGATAGGGCACAACCACTTTACGTAAGATGTTAGAAATGTACCGATCTGCGTTTAAATTACTATTATTAGAGAATTAGAGATGCTCGTGTTGTGTACCCAATGACTGCCCAAACCATGAAACCAGTTGCAGGGCTCTTTTGCCGATATCGAATACAAGCAGGCGATGAGCGGTCTCCTCAGAGGCACCAGACACGCATAATGCCCTTGGAATACTGGACGCAGTATCAAGACTCATATGAATCACTTTCTCTCTCTATGCTGCATTGACTAACGAAGCTGAAATAATGGTCCCTGTTATGACAGTTCGCGCTTCTGCAAACATCTTCGCACAGTACCAGCGGATACAGGGCGTGCTGCAGACATGCCCATTTCCAAATAATTGTCCGTGTGTGGTTGAACGGTTTTGTGACAGTCGCAATGTGACTGTCCTGTAGAGTGTTCATGATACGAGGGCGTGGAGATCCTGCATACCGTTCAGTATGAAACTCAGCAACCCATTGATTCCATAATTTTACAACCTTGGTTGGATTTTGACCAGTGCGATGGGTGATATCAAAGAATGACAATCTACATTCCCAATGGGCAACTATCCTGTTTCTATCGAATTCCGACACTAGCTGGTAAGCACATTTCCTCTTCTTATTATTCCATGCATAACACGATAATCTGAACAACTCCAACGTTACAAAGAACTTTCCGAATGAAAAATCTACTAAACAACTCTTCTGTGATGCAGTGCTTTAGATGTCTTTTCCCCCTCCAACATCGTCTAAATGCTCTGAAATACTAATCATTTGCATAATTTAACTTCTTCTTACTTTCATGTGATTTTGGTGTTCGTCAGATCATTCCTCCCTGGTGCTTCAATTTTAATGGCCAGCCATACACACACACACACACACACACACACACACACACACACACACACACACACACATATATATATATATATATATATATATACCTATAATTACAGATCTAACCATAACTATTCAATAGATTGTTTTAAAAAAAGGTAGAAAAAACCATCAATCAGAAATTCAACACAAATTCACAGAAGAAAGAAAGGAGGTAAATATAAGAAATATATTAAATTACTTTATAAAGTTGCAATTTAAATAATCATATAAAATATTGGAATGTAAGACCTTAAATAAAAAGAGTAACATTAATCACAAAGGTAAACAAACTATATCATAAACGAAAATTAAAATAATTACCAAAGGCTCTGTAATCATAAAAATAAAATTTTGAATCTTTTCAAACAAGATAAAATTACTGTCAGGAAAATTTAATTACCTAATATCCAAAACAGTCCTTGAACAAGATGCATTAAAAATAAGAACAATCAATGAGAAATTTACAAATAAAGTCAACTCTACACAGTTTCATACCAAATCTAGTTACACGTTTTTTCTTTGGTCCATGAATGAATTCATTGCCAAATAAAAAATTATTTGATTGACATACAGAACCACACAAATTCAATTTATATATATATTGCTACTGATGCAAAAGTTTTTAACTCCATTTTATCTATTTTATTATTATTTGATAATTAATAAGTTATATGAGTTAATATAGTTTATTTTTAATGGATACTTTAATTTACTTTGGATAAAATGATTTTTCTTTCATTTGCTTACTCTTTTTTCTTTGGTTGAATGTTATTTTTTGTTTTTGATTTCTTCTTTATTTCTTTTTCTTAATACGATTTTGTTACTTTGTAATTCTTTGAAGCATGATGGGTTGGACAAGAGTTTCAAAAGGTGCTACAAGTTTTTGATAGGATTGAGGTTTCCTGACGAAGACAACAATTCAAAGGTCTTTGTACGAAACCACCCTTTCGATAATTTTTCTGTGTGACAGGGAGCAGAATCTTACTGAAAAATAAATGGTGTATTGTTGGGAAAGAGATCGCTTATGGATGGTAGAAGTTTTGGATTTAGAATAGTATTAATGTGTTTTCTGGCGTGCAGTGTCCCATCGATGACATGATTGCGACCAGTACCATCTACTGACATGCATAACCAGATCATAGCACTAAGTGGGTTCTTCATATTTGTTTGAATGTAATAAGGATGTAGAATTTCCCTTATTCTGCGCCTTAGATAGTTTCGCCCATCACTACTGAATAACGATATCTTAGATTCATCGCTTCTTATAGCTTATGACCACTGATCATTCGTCCATTTTATGTTTACCTTTGCCCACAGTAATTGTTTTCTACGCTGCTGTAAATTTAGATAAGGCTTTTTCGTGGAATTCTACCTCTTAGTCCAACATCTGTTAATCCTCTCCAGATTGTTCTGGAACTGACTGAAACACCAGCTTCATTCAGTTCACTTCTGATGACCATTGATGACATTCTTCTATCTTAGAGACATAGTCCTTTTATTCATCTGTCATCAATAGATGTGGTTTACCTTTTTATGCCTTTTCCTGCTTTGTTTATTTATTAAATTTGTCTCCTGTTAACGTAAGGAAAACTTTCGGACTCCGGATGTAGTCACTGAATCACCCACCTGTTTTGCAATTTCAGCATAGAAAAAAATCACTTTCTCGGAACACAATAATTTAACATCTCTATCTAGGTGTCCCCCCGTGTTGTTTCTATGGTTACGTTAATATAACCAAACCAAAATCAAAACTTCTTGACTAAATATTAAATTTCTTACAATTCTCTCTCATAATTTCATTATATAAAAACAGTCTTCTATCTGCAGAACAAAGCACAATAATGACTTGTTCTAACTGTAAACATGATGTCAGATCCAACTGGCAGTTACTAACATTTAATTTGCTCCCGAGAAATAACTGTGATTGGACAGGAAATTTAGAAATTAAAAACCTCTATTTATAACTGCGTTTGTTTTTTCAGATTAAAGTACTCATAACTTTTTTGTATTACAAATATTTTAATTTTATTTATTGAATTACATTCAATGTTAAATTCTCTTTAAAATGATATATACGAATTTGTATTTTCTGAAATGTAATATTTTCTATAAGCATCCAAAGTTAAAAAAACATGACAATTTCCAAAAGTGTCCGCAATTTTGTCCTCTACTGTACTTTTGTACACTACTTAGTAATGTTTTCTTACCTGTTAGGATCTCAAAAGGTCCTGTGTCTTGCAAGTCTATGTTCTACGAAAGAAAGAACTAGAGTAAATATGTAGGTAGATTTCAAAAACTAGAAAAACACACTATTACATTTTTATCATCTAGAAAAAAAATTATTAAAGTAGTATTGACTAAAAGTATTAAATATTAATACATAATAAATTCTTTCTTCGTAGTCACTACTAAGCATCATTAACTAAGAGCATTTCCTTTTTGACAAAATATCCTAATCTCTGAGTATTTTTCAGCATTATCTTGAGTTCTGTTCTCTACATTTTGCAAAAATATCTATTATCTTAGATTGCTTGATTTATATACGCCCGAAACACAATGCTTAAAAACACAAATAATTTAAAGTATAAAACTGATTTTTGAATTTTACTTTATACTCCATGAACAAAAAATTGATTTTAAATTCGAATAAATTTCTAAGTCCTGCAAGAAAATTTGATATGAAATACAAATCCGATATTAACAAATAAGAAACTTTTAATGAGATATTTAGGGTTTTTAAAGATCTTATTTCTTTCAAGTTGTGCGAAAATTCCCTTTTACTCGGAATTATCTTAAAAACTGTAAGCATTGCAAGGGAATTTATCTGATTCTCAAACCCAGTTAGAATGAAACACGGATTCCAGTTGTATGAGGTTTACTCCAATTCCCAAATAATGTTAAAGTAAAATAAAAGTTTCTTGTTATAGGTAAAAGATTTACTGGTACCATAAATATTTTCCCCGAAATCAATATATTCATATTCAATTACAAAAAGTTTAAGAAAAAGCATTATTGTTATAGTATGAAAAATAACATTTATATATTTCAGCGGTGAACATAAATGCCTAAACAGGACTTTTCATTATATGTTGTAGGCTTATAACATAGAAAATAAAAATAGAACTTTTTTTAAAAAAGTAAAATATCTTTTAGTATTATCAGTATAGAAGAATCACTCACGCTCATAAAAATTTATGCTGGATTTTTTGGAAAATCAAAGGGGTTATTAACTAGTTGAATAAACGTTATTAAAATTCTAATTGTTTTATTTTTCATTCCCAATTATTGCGATCACTTTTCAAAGTTGTGTGAAATTCTAAAAAAAGTAGCATTTAACAAATTTATTTTTCTATTTAGCTAAAAATTTTTGCTTGTTTTGCTTTTCTTATCTTTAAAGGGAACATTCAAAAGAAATAAAAATTTTAATCTATTTAGTTATATTTCTGAGAAATTATTTTCCTCGTTTAGTAAGTGAGCATATAAAAATGAAATAATATTTTCATTAAATTTTTATTTTCATTTACTGAAGATATTTGAGAATCTAATCATTTCTCTCAGAAACATAACTCAAAAAATTTCCATCAGCACAAATTTATACAGTTACCTCACGCCGAAAGAATACAAACCATCCAGAAGAAGTTTCAAGAAACTTTTCCTTTGCCAACTAGTTTTGATATAATATATCAAGGGGAAAATAAGGAAAAGTCGGTCATCGCAATCGCTGCTTCCTGTCATCATTTTCATCAACATCTATCACAGAAATCGTTGTTGGTTAGAAGTCCCCGAAACTTAGAAATTATCGGCTTCATCTCGCGTGGTTATCGCAATGGAGTCATTTTTCATCAGATCATAAGCTGCTTTTTGGCCTCATTTACTGCCTTATAAGGGCAGGGTCAACCTGTCTTGTGTGATTCTAAGATTGGCTTTAATCCATTAAGGGTGATAAGGGAAGGATCACAAAGCGTGTTCTACAATTTTAGGATATACCCCGATTGATTACTGTGAAAAACCTTCAAAACGTGTGGAATTGTTAATATGATTACATACATATTATCTTCGTGCAGAAACATTTATTTTTCAAATGTAATTTTTCATTCGAACCCTTCATAATTTTAGCCAGAAATAAATTCAATTACATATTTTCTTTCTTTTTGACAAATGTGATATGTGTTTTCATTTTATTTACTTTTTTAAAAAAAATATTTGTGACCACTGAAGAAATCTGAAAAGTGTGATTTTGTCATGTGATCAGTAATTGAAAAGGAATAAAACAAATTTATTTGTATTACTAAAGTAGTGTGCTTAGTATTTATAATAGTAAAAATTTTATAACGTATATTATACTTTCATAATATGAACTAGTTTATATATCGCTTTTAAAGAAATTGTTTGGAATTATTGAGACAGCGTACAGCTAAAAATTTCCAAAAAGTTTCAAATTTGTATACTTTATTGATTTTTGAAATTTTAACCATATATTATGTCCTTGATGCCAATTTTGTTTACCTAAATTTGTAATTTTCATCAGAATTCTTTTTGTGAAAATAAATTTATAAATGCTTCCTATGTCTTTTTCATAATTAGTTTTATGAGAACATCGAAACAAAGTTGTTTTCCTGTGTACGAAAAATTAATTGCGCATAAGGTCTTAAATATATGTAATATTTAAAATTATTAGTACTGATTGATTGAAATATCAATTTTGTTCTAAGAATACAAGTACGTGATGCGTAAATAATATACCATTCAAAAGTTCATTATATAATGATTGCATAATTTAATAACCATTACTTGTAGTCAAAAAATAATTTCTTTATTTATAATTTAAAAAATTATAATGGTTTCATTAAAAAATAAATTTGTAGCAAATGTATAATTTTAATAAAAAAATCTTTACCAATCATTATTCCTATTTATAAATTCATTTGGATATAGTGGTATTCATTATTCCTCATAATTTTAATTTATTTCCAGCCGCAGAACTTTTTATGAATACATTTCATGACAAAAAAGAAAGATACAAAGTATTTAAATTCCGACCAACAAAATAAGGATTTCTTTTATTTATTAAAACAATCACATACTTCACGGTACTTCAAGAAGGAATAAAAGTCTTTTCTTGATTTAGTCAAACACTGATTTTTCAATAATGGAAAAACGTTTGAATTCAACTGATAAAAAACAATTCTACAACTATGAAGGCAGCTTTATGCATACATTTTTTTCTGGAAAATGTTTCCAGTAAATCTTGATATTAAATATATGTTTAAAAAATGTGGGTAATATTACAACAGTACTTAAAATTTTATTTGAATCAAATTTAATTCAGTGCAGTAAAGCAAAAAAAAAATATCATTTTTTTATTGTTAGGATTTAAAAATGTAACGAAATTCGTGCTCTTTCGGAGCAGAAAACATTTTTTGTTTTGAATATTTCTATTGTAATTACATCAATAAATAAATCTCTTTCTCAACTGCAAAATATAATTGCATCTATTATATATATCGTTAGTGAGTCTCAAACACAAATCGTAAATGGCAACGAACTTCAATCGATCTTCATTTAATAAGACCACAATGTTTGGTTCATTATAATTTTATTTTGCCCACATTTTGGTTAAATGGGCAAAATAAAATTTTAAGTCATTAGTATTTCATTGGACAGAGCAAAACCAATTACCATAATATTGTACAAAATTTGATGTAAAAAGTAGTATAACATCAGTATTGAAAAATAAACATTTTCTTTTTAGAATGGTTATAATAATCGAATTAAACAGCCGTTGGCACAAATTTTGGGAAATCTTTTTTCATGTAATGATTGTCTATTTAAAATATTCAGATCTAGTAACGCGTGGCAAGGTTTGTGATATTATTAATACAGAAATTAAATATTTAAATGAAGTGATTTTAATTTTTATAAAAATGCATTACTTGTCTATTCTTGCGACAATTTACAACGTCAATTTATTTATTTGCATATATTATTTAAAATAATTTTTAAATAACTGATTTTTTCAATGTTAAACTTAATTGAATATTCATTAATGTTTACTTTATTTTAAAGTTTTGAAAATAAAATGTATTTATACAGAAGGTAAACCACAGTAAGCTATGGTCACATCATATGCTTTGTTTTTGTAAATAGCTGGGATATTTTTAAAAGCAAAATTTTTCTTTTTCTGTTTGATTGGTCAATTTTTCGGTCTTTTACTCTAGTCTAGGATTTATAGATTTTTTTTTATATAATAGATTTAACAATATTTGTAATCTTCCTTTAACTCATATTTTTTGGCTTGGATATAATTTGAATTTTCTAAAAATTAAAATGAGAATTATGAGAAAAAATGCACTAATAAAATCATATTTAAAAAAAATCCATGGAAAAGAATTACTTTATATACGTTTCTCGAAAGTATTAGTAATTCAATTAAATTCGTTCTTTCCTTCCGTATATTCTGGAATTCCATTTGGTCAGGAAATTTGTTTTTATTTTGTCTATATAGTGATTTTTATAGATAAACATTTATGTTACTAAAAGAAATTATGTTGCTGTTTTTATACATCGTTATTTACGTTTTTTTTATCCAAGCGAGAATATTCGTAAAATAATATAAGTATAACAAATTACGAAATATATACATTTTTTATTATTTTTACATAAATAGTTTTTCTAATTATTTTCTCTTTGTTATTTGCTGTACTAAATTGACTGAGTCAAATAACGCCATTTTTGCTCTAAAAACTAACTTCAGAAACTTTTTCTAGAGAAATTTTGTTCGCTTTTCATAATTTTAACAATATTTATGTTTAAAAAACAATAATTGATTTTGAGTATGTTTTTAAATTCATGATCTTCTTTTCGTTAATAATCTGAAATTTAATTTGTGTTTTTAATCAAAAAGTTTTCTTCCTTATTAATTATTAACATACATAGCTTTGTCTTAGTTAAAAAGCAAGTTTTTAAAGCCAGGAAGCAAAATCTATTGAAACTCACCACAGACATTTGGGTGAATTTTTAGTTCTTATGATTTTTGATTATTTTTTTTTTGTTATCTATTCGTAAGTTTGATAGAAAGGGATAATAATAGATATAATAAATCAAGCTGGAAATTGGACTAGTGGGGCATGAAAGATTTTGTAATTAAATATCTTAGGAGAAGTGGAGTACACACAAAAACAAATTTTTCAAAAAAAAATTTATTAAAATATTATTTAAACAGTTCTATCTTAAATAAAAAAAATATTCAAAAGGGTTCATAATATTCAAAACGATAAATTTTAGCCATCTCGTGAATTTTTGGTTTTAATGGATTTGTGTTAGTGTTTTTTTCTTTTCATTGCATTTATTTTTCTCAAAATGAAATTTTCTTTTATTCATATTTTGCTTCAAAGCCTCTAAATATTAAAATTTTATTTTTAATACATAATGATTAATTTACAATTGTTTATATGTGTTTATTCATTCCATAATTTATTAAAATATTAACAACTAAAAAGTTTGTGGAAGGCATTTCTTTAAAAATCCAATTACAAAATTCATTTTCTTCGTGGTATGGAAGTAAGAAGATGGAGGTACCACCTCAAAAGTCATCCTCGTTACTTGATCGAGGTTCCAAATTACGAGATCTAACACCAATAACCCTCGTTTTGCTTCTAGTGTGATATTGATAAAATCAAACCAAACAAAATTCACTATATTTTTAATTTTCCATCATTCATTCAATTCAAACCCCATGTATAAATTTTTTAATTTTATAACTATGTTTGAATTTAGCCATAACTGAAATTTCATCAAATTATTTTTAAATCATAAAATGAAGGAAATATTTCAATAGATTCATAAAACGCAAATTATTTAAATAACTAAAAATCATAAATAATGTTTTAAGAAAAATTACAGAATAAATCTATATGAAAGTTCCATCCTTCAAAAATCATGAAAATTGAAAGAAAATTCTTCATTTCTTTGTCTCTCAAAGTCTTAAGAGGTCGAAATTTTGAAAAAAAGTTTTTATCGTCGTTTAAATATTTGCCTTAGTGCTATACTTCAATTTTGTTTTAAAAATACATTCTTTGTTTCACAATTTTAGATCCTTACCTATTATATATAATTAGGTCTTTCATTATTTTCATGATTATCTATATCTCCAAAAGACATTCAACTTCGTAGTATCCACATTCAAAGCAGAAGTACAAATAATAAAACTATAAATGTGTCACAATTATTTTTTTAAAAAGTACGGTAATCTGTTAGTGCAAAAAGCAATAAAGCTTTTTTTTTATAAATTCCAATAAATTCAAAATAATAAAAAGGCCCAAATGAAAAATATTTTTAGTTGAATTTATATTTGTTTTGTTAATTAATTTTCTCATCTATAAGAATTGTGTCCCTTGAAAATTTCTTTAAATATTTCTTTATTCATCTAAAATGTGGATAAACCCCATGTAATATTTAATCCTCGATAGTTCTTTACTCGGTTAGTGATAGAAAAATTACCTTCTTAGACAACTATTTTCTGAAATTACTTTGAAATTAAAATATTCTGATATATGTATAATTTGTGAATATTTGTAAAATTGTGAAATGGTCTCTCAATTTAACAGATGAAATTGAAAATATCAAATCGATGCTAACATAAAATAACTTCAAAGTTGGTTACATTTAGCTTCGAAGAACTTAATTAACCTTATAATGGACATTTAAAAGCAAAAATGTAATAATTCTTTAATTTGAAAATCTAAGATGGTTTCCCAAATACTTTTAAAATATACTAGTTTATACACTGATAAAGATAATAGTTGTTTTGAATTTTGTTTAATGTTGACTACTTTCTTTAAAAAAATACTACTAACGTTATTCAATCTTGATATCAGCTTTAATACTGTTCATTTCTTTTTTTCAGAGTATTGAAATTAATTCTATTATAATTTAAAAAATTACTGGGATTTCAATTTTAAAAATATTTTAACGAGAAAGATTACTTTCCCTTAAGTGTCCGTAATTTGTTTCAATTTTTACGTTATATCTTCAGATTATTAATAATAGTAAATCCAGTAGATTAACTTTTGGAAACATATTTAATATTTATTCAGAACTTAGATAGTCCTTATTAGTATTTAATAATTTTTTTTTGTCAGGCCTCACCGGATTGAATAAATCTGATATCTATAAATAATCTGAAACAATGCTGGATTTTTTGAGGTCAAGTAACTTAAAGGTCTAACTTTATTTGGACCATTAAAAATTGTAACCTTAAGCATCTAGACAATGTTTGTCATTTTTAAATGTTAATCTAACCAGACAGATAATTTTACCATGATTTTTAATTAAACTGACTTTTCAGGACAATTTTTAAGAATGTCTTTTTTTAAATTTCAAATTCAAATGCTGTTTCTCATCTTAAAAAAATTATAAGGTTTACGTTCATATGCACTTTCAGCTACATTATAATTAAACAGGAGCTTCCACTTTAAAAATTGGAAATCGAGCTACCGAAATGCACAAAATGTTGTAATTTGTGTTCACTAAGAGTGTAATATGCATTTGGTATGTCTATTGTAAATTTAAAATATTAGAGTGCATACAAAAACGACTACTTTGAGACAAAATAAGTTTTATATTTAGTTAATTAAAAAAAAAGTAACAAGTCTAAAAGATTTTTCATTTGGCAATTGCGTAGTTTTAATTCCTTAAACTCATTTGAAAGTTTTTGAAATTCCTTCTAAGCATGGTAAAATTTATATATTCTCATAATAAAACTAAAACTTCTTCTTAATCATTTTTAATAATCAAGTAAATTACTTAAAATAATTTTCCTCACTTCTTAAAACATAATTAATTGTTGAATGTTCATTACAAATGTTCTTTCGAAAAGATGCCAAATAAATTCTTAAACATATATAATTTTAAAATTATTTTTCCCGATTATAAACAGTTATTTACAGAAAATTTAAAATAATTTGAAGCTATATATATATATATATATATATATATATATATATATATATATATATAAATATAATAAAAAATGACAAATTTAAGAATTTAATTGAGTGAATATGATCGTTATATATGTAAGAATAATTAGAAAGTTTCATATTAAATTCCAGAAGAGCTTTAACTAAATTTTTAAAGCCATGAAAAATTAAATATTAAATTAGATAAGTTTTAAAAAAAGGAAAGTGCCAAAATTTTTTGATTAATAATTCTTTACAATTTAGTACAATTGTAATTCATGGCACATAGTATAATGATAATTTAAATAAGAAATCTCTCCTCAAACTGCAATGCTACATTTTTGCAGTAGTCATGAAGAGAATATTAGGTGACTTCCGAAATCTTGGAGACATGTGTAACGTTTTCTTATACTTCCATTCATATAAAAATTAGATTTGAATATTACATTACGTAATGTTTTTAAACAACATATATATTTGTCTCAATATTTTGTGTCCGACAATTATCCATATAAATAAGCTTTAATACTTGTGCACGTATATTATCAGTATTATCATTAGCTGACATATTAATATGATATTTTAAAATTCAAAATATTGAGATGAACGTTAAAATATATTGTTTATTCCTACTGAGTTTATAATTAATATATTTAAGATAGTATTGATTTCTTTGTTAGAGTAAAATCGTGTACTGAACTTTATCTATTGC
>BMAW01057424.1:3464197-3477745 GCA_019974015.1 Nephila pilipes | reverse complement strand
GTGTGTGTGTGTGTGTGTGTGTGTGGAAAGAAATGGGGAATCTAAATAGAGAACTTTAATGAAACGATAAGAAATGATCCGATCCAGTTAAAAAGAAATTTTGGGATAGGATGCAAATATATGAGATTAAACCAGATTGATGGTTGGAACCTTTTTATATTTGCGACATGGTAGGTTGATATGAAATTGTCTAAAGTACAAAAGAGTACAATAAGTACAGGTAATTAAATGATATATTAACATGCTAAGATTTGAAGAAAAAAAATTCAAACAGAAATAAAAGTAATGTAAGCCATTACTAACAAAAATATTCAAAGAAATGGAGATCCAATAAAGAGAGCTGATACGCAAACAATCTTTAACAAAATGTGAAGAGTTTAAACATAGTTATTAAATACTTGAAAAGTAAAACTTTTTCATTGCTAGACTGTAAAAAAAAAAAAAAAAAAAAGACGAGATATGTTAGCAATTGGTAGGCTGTGTATAATATTGTAATTTACAAGCATATAAAATGATCCAAAATATGAGTTAAGGGTAATTTGTGATTAGATTAAATGTTGTATACACAGCAAGAATACAAAGAAGTTGGTTTTGTGCTCCTATTGTTGTGTTAAGTAATTGAAAATAAATAAGATTTTACGTAGATGGACTGCGTATTTATGATTTATATAAATAAATTATGAGATAAGCCAAACAACAACAGAACAATTCTGTAATCTTATTGATCTTATGAATTTTATGTGAGGTTAAATTAATATTGCTTAGTAAAAGCTTTAATGTATTATTTCTATAAATAGATATATGTAAATTCCTCTTCTAAAAAGGAATTTTAATTATACGGATGTTGAAATCCTCTTTTTTATCATAAATATTGCTAATTAATTTATTATCAACAATTTGTAAATTTAAATCGAGAAATTCATCTTTGTTTGAGTTACAATTCATTTTTAATACATTAAGGTAACTTGGTCAAAATGAAAATTGGATTAAATTCATTATTTTTATCAAAAATAATTAATACGCCTATTTAACGGCAGAATGATACAAAGTAAAAATCATTATAAATATGTTTCATTTTTAAAAATTCAAATAAAGGTTAGTAAGGCAATTACTTTCAAAACTCTCTATTTTGCTTATCAAGATTTTGACTAAAAATAATTAAATTTTTTTGTAATATAAAATTTAGGAATGTATTAAACTTTTATCAATGTATTGTGTTATTAAATTTATATTTATTGTATTAAAGCAAAAATATTCTAATCAAATTATCGTTATTATGGAGGTGAAAATGTGTAGGGATCATACTATTTACAAAAAAACATCACTATCCCTCATGACCCTAATAGTTTCATGGCTGTTTTTTAAGTGTTTTGTATAAGATTATCAATATTTTTGGAGAATCGTTTGTAAAAGTCTACAGAATATGGTGATTCAAGTACTATAGACGTTTGTATTTCAAAATCTAACAGAACTTTGTAAAATTTTAGAGTTAAGAAATGTAAGGATACTTGATATTTTAAAAGAGTATTCCCAATTGCTAACATCAGGCTGAAGGATGATAATTATTTTCTCTGCCACTATATGCAGATAAAGTTCTGATCGTGTTGATTCCCACTCAGCATCACACAAGTCTATCACATCTTATCAAGACAAGCTCTAAACCATAATTTTGTGTGAAAAAAAACCCTGAGAATAGTCACATTTATTTATTTAGATATGTCACATTTATTTATTCAGATATGTCACATTTATTTATTTAGATATGTCACATTTATTTATTCAGATATGTCACATTTATTTATTTAGATATGTCACATTTATTTACATATATACACCCATCATTAATAAAAAAGTTATACCTCTAACGAATCGTCAGATTGAAAGTATATTAAAAAGTAAGTTAGTACTCATCATTCAATAAGAGATTATGAAGAACTGAGAGTAGGTAAGACAAATTTTATTCCGAAATTCCAAAGACATAACAACTCTCTATAAGAAGTTGGACCGTCTTTACTATAATGTATTCTGTCACACGTCATTGCAAGATATTGTAGATTCTCTTTATGGTGTCTTGACACAACTCATCTAATACAGTTCAAAATTTGGCTTGTAGATCTTGCACATTTTCTGGTAACCGAAGCTACTTATAAGTTTAAAATGGCCTAAAGCATCTTATAAACTTTCTATTGGTGACAGGTCTGGCAGTACTACTGTCCACGGTATACTGTCTGGCCAGGTCATAATGAGTTTTGTTGTAACTAGATCTCTTGATGTTAGCGGTATGAACATTGGCACTATCTTAGTGGAATAGAGGATTGGAATAGGCGTTCATAAAAGGAATGACCACCGGTCGAGGGACCTCACTAAAGAATCTTTGATCCATCAAAGTCATTCTAATGGAAAATCATCGTGATCGGGCATCGTGCAAGGTAGCACCCAGTATCTATACAAAATGCAGTCTGTATGTGTGATGAATGACAACAAATCTTCCAACGTGACGCTGATTGTCACAAGGGATCCTACGTGGGTGAATGGTTACCGGAAGGCTACAACGCATGGCTCCATGCTTCTCTTTTGTGGCACCATTGCAATTTATGGAAACGTTGCTATGGCGTTAAAGATCTTTTCTCACATCCGTAATGGTCTCCATGCAAGAAGTCTAGATAAATGTAGCTATCTACTAATTATTCTCTTATTTGTAGGATGATGCAGAAAGGACAAGAATATTTGCATAATATCGGAATTGTTGCATATGGTGTGCTTTGCCAAAACAAATCTTCTATCTTATCAACCTATAGAAAGTATAGCTCTACCTAATGCAACTTGACGTGAGCGGTAATTTTCTTGTACCCAATTCTACCAAAAGATGAAATTGTAACCTCTACATGACCAGCATGACGCACAATTCAACAGAATGGTCTTCCACATCCTTATATTTCTGCGATGTGAGCCTTCGTAAAAGTGTCCAACGGATCAAATGACTTTCGTTTTCCTTTCTCAGGCATTCTATACTTCAAAGCTATAAATAGACACCAACACACTAATTAAAATCAAAATTAAGATCATTGGGAGAACCTTTTAAATGGTCCTTAATGGCGTGGAAATTCACGAGCTGCTTGACCTCATTTATGCGGACTTGGTTGACACTTTAATCATTTGCATATCTAATAGAAACAAAATAATTTCTTTTACTCTGTATTTACATACATACAATATATATATATATATATATATATATATATATATATATATATATATATCAGTGTGTGCGCACGAACTTCCCTCTTCCTCTTTTCTCTAACATGAAATTATATTTTAATATTAATATATACTGTTTTATCAAATGATAAAGCATAAATTCATAAATAACATACACACATATACATATATACGAACTTCTAGTTATCCTAATACATGAACCTCTGCCATGCTATTGACATATACTGCATTAATAATAAATAAAGCTGAAGTTCATTTTTATATAAATAATATTTATTGATAGGTTCCTAATTAATCATAATTGAAACAATATTTGATAAAATTAAATTCACATTAAAATTTTTGCATTATAATCAATTTTGATGTATTAAATAATGTTTAACATCTGCTTTTATTATCACAAGATTTAAGCACTACTTTTGTTATCACTTATGCATAAATCAGTACTTAAGTTATTTTCTAGAAGTTCTAATTTGCTAAAAGTTTTTATTTAAAATGCTGAAACTGACTATTTTACTACATCCGTATATTACTGAAAAGAAGCTGTAAATCTTTAATACTCATTTGATTATCCCTTTAAGCTTAAAATTATATTAAGTTGTCTATATTACGAAACCTAGAATTTTATATATTTTATCTCTTCAATATGGAATTCTTAATTATCTAAATATATCCGAAAAATAATGCACTGTATTTTCCAATATTTTTTTAAAAATCTTTTATTCATTTAAAATTTATAGATTGTGCATCAATCAGTTACAGTTGAACTTCGATTAAATAAGAAAAAAATTATTTGTGTATCGAAAAAAACTAAAAATACATTTCGTTGAACGATACAAAAATAATTACAAACATATTTTGTTGTAAGAAAAATGACTATTTTTATTTATCATCTGAATAGAAATTTATATTTTTAAAGTCAAACCTTAATTACTATTTCTATTTTATAAGACTGTAGTTGCAAAAAACGCTTATTTAACAGATGCATAGAACTCTCAATTGTTTAGAAAGACCTCATTCTAGTTCCTTGTTGACTTTTTTTTTTCCAAAGTTAAATTAAAAAAAAATATCTTGAAATCCCCCCGAATATCCACGTGAAAGCTTCTGAGCATAAGAGCTTCTGAGTGAAATTAAAACTTAATTTCCATCAAATCCACTTGAATTCAATTTTGCATTGAAATCTTATTTGTCTTAGCAATTTTCCTTCAGTAATTACCTAGAATTGAAAATTACTTCATGAAAATATAAGAAATGGTAATGTCCTCAGTAGACTTCTTTTGCCGATTAAAGTTAGTTTGTCTGAGTATTTTCTGAACCATTGAATCAGTTTTTATTAATGAATTTTTATTAATGAATGAATTTTTATTAATGTTTTATATTAATGAAATATTCAATACATGGCCGAAAAGAACAGTCCTTTTTTTTCATAACAAGAATAATTACTGATGCTAACATAGACAGCGTTACGTACTGATGGACTTAGATCGGCTTCCAGCCACCAAAACCAAAGCGAGAGACCATGTAAAGATCACAGCAGAGGTGAGAAGAGAGGAGAGCACAAGAGAGAGAAATTTTGTTGTGTAAAATTATATAACAAGGATCTTTCAAAATAAAAATCATATAACATTTGGTACATGATTTGGGATTCTGAGGGAAAAGCATAATAGACAAGGAGTCTAAAAGAGATTGATCTGATAGATTTATGATCGTAGGAACGCAAATTTAACCAGTTTTATGAGCCCGTGATCGTATAAATAACATGATAATTTGGAAGGAGATCAGGAAATAAGAATGAACTCATTACTTTTGAATATATATATATATATATATATATATATATATATATTTGTATGGAAGAAAGAATTTTTTTTAATGAAGATCAAATTTTAATTAATATTCTGAGCAATTTTAAATGATTTGCTAGGTAGACTCCATGGCATGATAATAACAAAGTAAAAGCACAAATTTTGAGCCAAAGAGAAATTAATTCTGCTGTTAATTAATCAGATATTTTTAAATCGTTCGTAAAAAAATTAATTAACAGTACCAAAAAATTATAGTTCATAATGTAATAACCATTGATAAGCAGCTATATATATATATATATATATATATATATGTGTGTGTGTGTGTGTGTGTATACATATTAAAAATAGGATATATCATATTTTAATGAGGTTGAAACTAAATATTAAATTTTTTACAATGAAATTACAGCATCTTTGTACATTATGGTTTAATTCTGTTCTTAACAATTGCTGCCAGAAGGTTGAAAAAATTGTGTATTGAAATCTATATTGCTACATTTTTCATTTTATTCGTGTGAAAAATAGAAGCAGATAGAAATATATATATAACTATCCACAATTATTTCGTATGTTATGTTGTACAAATACCGCTGCCATATGCTGATAATAACATGGAAAAGGGTGATATGACTTTTTTGTATCATGTTTGGAGAGAATACGCTTCCGACTCTTTCCTTAATCTAAACCTTCACGTTCATCAAATTACACAAAGTAAAAATCGTTAAAATGTAATTGAGTTGTTGGAACATAATGTGGTTGAATCCAATTATCAAGATCATAACGAATCCAAATTTACATAAAGGAAGAACAATACTATTAAGAAAATTATCATAATTTTAACAATTTCCATACAAGCAACTATTCACAGCTTCCAACTTTTGAGATACATAACTTATTAATATTATTTCGTGGTTGACAGTCTTCGAATGCAAGAAAAGTCCACATTAACTAAAAAATAACAGGTTCAATCTAAGAAAATCTAAATTTATTTTGATAATCTCTAGCAAGTGCATAAAATTTTCTTTGTTTAGGGAAGCAATAAATACACTCATATAAAAATATATGATTCATCAGTTAAAAGTTTTGACAATTATTGAACACAGCAATTCAAATTCGCGCAATACATTAGCACAAATCGTCTACATATGCATTCTATATTAAAACACTAATCATACAGTAACTCATATATATATATATATATATATATATATATATATATATATATATATATATATATATATATATATATATAAATATAAAATAAAGCAAATAATTTTTCATTAAGAAATACAAAAAGGAAGAGAACAATTAAAAAAACAAAATCAACAAAAAACCAAAAAACATTTATATAACTAAGTAAAAACGTTGAAACTTAATCAAATTTGAAACTAAGAGATGAATAAATTTTGATTCAAATTTGAAATTAATTTGAACCAAAGAATAAATCGAACAATTCGAATACCCGACAAATCAAAACATGCATTTTCAGATTGGCTACTGAATTGTGGGGTTAAACTAGTTCTATGGTACCATTCTCCCCCAATACATAATCCATAAAATTGGATTATTCCAAAAATTCAAGTTGTAATTTAAAGAAAAGAACCAATAAACAAAGAAAAAAATTGAATGGCGAGGTATTTCAATTACTAATTATTTTCAAATTGAAAAAAAGTTTTATCCAATTAAAACTTATCCATTTAAAATTATCTTTTTAAAATTATCCGATTAAAATTATCCATTAAAATTATCCAATTAAAAATATCGAATTAAAAATTACTCAATTAAAAATTTAAGATTTTTTCCAAAAAATAAACCATTATAATTAAATGTTTCCAGTTAAAAACCCTAAAAACTACATACCCGAATCCGTGCTTTTCATCGAAGTTCAATTCAAATTTCATAGTTGTAAAGGCAAAGATTCAAAAGATCATATAGTACTTAACTAATTTGAGTATAAAAAGTTTCAATATAGAATATTTAATAAAAATCCACCAATAAACCAATCATGACCAGAAATCATATTTAATGATCAGAATTTTATTTGCTATAATTATTTAAAATCCAATTGAGTGAAATATGTGTGTGTAAATGTGTAAAAATACAGAAATGTTTCAAAATATCTTCACAACTAGACCGCTAACTAGCTGACTTTGTAATCCTAATGTTTTGTGGTGGATTTGTTTTGAAACGAAAGTCCAAAACCTAAGAATATATATATATATATACATCAAATTTTGTGACTAGGCAGAATTGGAGACCAAATTTGTCGCCAAGTGTATTGTCAATGTCATTTCAACCTAACTAATCAAACTTCCAAACATATTATCATATTGTCTGTAAAAAGGTCTTTCGGGCAATAGTAGTCACTCTGCAAGGAAGATAATTAACTACAAACTTTCGTATAACAATAAAATCAGGATATTTCTTACTTATTTTTGATATTTACATATATCCAATACAAAGTTTCTAGAATTTTACCAACTAGCAAGATGTTTGCGCTTATCATAACTACGGAAAGAATTCTTAAGTAATAATGCAACGTGTTAAAATTATTAAGAATTCGAAGAATTTCCTTCAAATTAGGTTCAGGTAAAAAATAACCTCAAACTTAAAATTAATTGAAATTCAAAGCGGTATTCTAATAAATTGTATTTAGTATTATCATCGAATGGCTATAATATCAATTGCTACACATTGAATCTTTTTTTTTTAAAAAAATTGATCTTATCTCATTTAAAATGTATTTTATATCGAAATACCATGAAACCCTGTTTGTAGCGTCTAAAGCAAAGTTAAATCAATAATACACTTATGAAGATAAAAATGAGTTTTTTAAAAAATATTAACTGGATAATCTGCTTATTATTACATAGCATGGAATCAAACTAACACTTCTATTTATTGATATAAGTATATTATTAAACCAGAAAGAATTTTTATCAACTTGAAATATAAATGAATATATTATATTAAAAATGTTACAAAAAACATAATAATCTGAAATTTCCAATTTCAAATCAAAAGACTCTAATTCCACATTATTTACATTTATTGAATTAAATTTAAATATATATTGAAAAAATATAGATTAAAATTATCTTCAGAATTCTTATTATAATTAAAGATGATTAGATCATCAATATATTAATTAATATAATTATTTTTATCTGCACAGTTTTATTAATAAAAATGCAAACAAATACTAGCCAAAATATTGCTGGCTGATTCCCTTTGTGGTAGGCCTTTAATTTATTCATATTTTCTATCTTTAAATTTAAGATAATTTTAAAGAACAAAAATAACTAAAAAATAAAATTTGTCATATAAAATAAATTTTATGAAAAAAAAAACACTTAAAAAGAAACTTTACTAGATTATTTGTATTAATTGAATTAAATAAAAGTTCAAAACTATGGTTTGATTATATGTTTTTTTGTTGAAGTTGTCTAAATATTCTTAACTACCTTAATAATAACAGTTTTATTTAATTTATTTACAGTTTATTGTAAAATTGATTACAATAATTTATGCACTTTTGTAATATAAAGTAGATTTGTAACTGTTCTGAATTTTTTTAGAAAATATGTGAATATTTAAAGCTTAATTTGAAAACCAACTTCCATAAGGCAGTTCTTCTAATTGCCCTATCAAAATATAAATGTTCTGTAAAACCATTATTTTCTTCTAAATGCTAATTAACCATTTTATTGTACAAATATTTGCAATTATTCACATAATTACTAGAGATTTTATCAGCATCTTTCTATTGAAAAAGTTTTTGATATTCTACACGTTTATTTCTTAATTTTTTATATTTTAACTTGTTTTGAATTTAGTGTGATAAATATCTTTATTAATATTGTATTTATATATTCGTTGAATACAATTAAAGGTGATGAATGTTTTATAGATAATTAAGCAGTAACTTCATCAATATTATAATTAATCTTTTGCTTTATACACTGGTTGTTATCAAAATTCATAAGGTTAAAATATTTACTTTTACACGCAATATTTCTAAAAAACACCTTTTCTTTGACCATGTATAAGTCCCCAGTAATAAAATGGTAATACTCTATATTGATATATTCTTTACAATCTATAAATTTACGAATTAAAGAATTTTTTTTTATTTTTTTAAATCTTATAATAATTAAATAATGAATCTATCTTTTTTTGTTATGCTTAAATGCTTTTATTAAATTTTAATATTCTTAATTGTTAAAATGTTTATATGTTTCTTAGTAATATTATTAAAATTAATGTTACTAAAGGATTTGTACATAAAAAAATCGTGGAGGATATATATAAATACATATTCTTCACAACAATTATCTTTATTAATGATTTTAATATTATATTTCTGTATTAGCGAATATTAGTTATTTTTCAATTAGACATCACAATTCTTGATGAAGTCTTTGTTTTCCAATTTTAATTAAAAACTTCATATCAATAAAAACCAAATTTATTCTTTATATGCTAATGTAAAAAAATACAAGGCTACAGTTTCATTTTAAATAAAGTATTTTCTTATTTGATTTCATTGCTGTTTTAATTTACTTCTATGTTTGAAATTATTTTTCACTTTTAAAATGAAAAGTTAACAATCGTATCATGTTGTTTTTATACAAAAGTAAGTTTACAAAGCCCACTATTCTTCGTACAAATTTTTGCAATAGAGAGTTATTCCACATTTTATTAAGGGTTTGTTTTATTTTTTAAGTATCAACATTTATTATTATTTTTCTTTTCCTTATAATTCTGTTTTCTTTTACATTTATGTTTAACGATTCTTTCACAATAAAGTCTAATTTCATTATTATTTTAACAGTTTTCTTCAAAACTCATTACATTTTTTCTTTCAGTAAATGTCTTATTTCATATATTATTCAAAGTTTAGTATTGCCTTTGATAAAAGGAAATAATAATTTCTCAAAATACTTTCGTCTTAAAAACTTAGAAGAAGAATATTTTCTTTCATTAATCTTTTTTATAAATGTTTATATTTTTCCGTCAAAAAATTCAGTGCAGAAAAAAAAAATCAGTGCATTTATGTTGCATATCTAAAATAATTAAACTCCTTTCAGATACATAATATTTTTTAAAAATTAATATAAATATTTTAAATACAGTTGCATAAAATATTACATGAACCATATATTTTAATTTAATTAAATATTTATTATTGTAAGATTTAAGAAATTACAAATTAATATAAAAGTATATCACTTAAAAATGATTTAATACCTGTTTATAATTAAGATGATTTAATAACTGTATATTTTTATGTTTCAATTAGTTTAAAGAACATTATCTCTGAAACATTTATAAACATAGAGCTTATTCTATAATAATTAATTCAGCATTTTTGTATCAATAAGAATTTCTAATTTTGCTTTAAGTAAAACCATGTCGCAATACTCGTACAAATTCATTATTTATCTAGAAAATAGTTGTAAAGTTTCCTATTATTATTCAGTAACACATAATTATTTATTTTCTCGTGCAAATTTCCTTTTCAAATGAATATTGCTTGATTAAAATTCTTCAAGTGATATAAATTTTTAAATTTTGTTTCAAGCTATATTTCGTTTTTTCCAGAAAGCAAATTTTTAAAAAATTATTTCACATAAACCCATAATATGCTTAAATAAGAGGTTTTTAGAAACAAGTATATAAAATGATATTCTATTCCATAGTATTTGAAAATTAAATTAAATATCTTTGTCTAGGAATCACGAGGACACGCTCATAATCATTTGTCTAATTAACAATTGACTATATTAGTCTTATTCAATCTAACAGAACAATTAAAAGGGCTTAAATACAGGTAATTCGAAATCACACTATGTTCTATATGTCTAGTTAGAATTACGTAAAAAGATTGCTTACGGTATAAATAGTATGACAAAACTATCATTCATTCTATAATGGGAAAGAGCTAATGACTTCCATAGGAGAACATTGTGTTAAATAGTTTTCCTTTATTGAAACAAGATATTTCTTCAACCTTTGAATGCAAGAAGAAACAAAAATTTGTAAATAATGCTTGAGAAAGTAGTATTTGGGAAACTATTTTCAAATCATAACACATCGATCAATTATTCCCGAGTCTAACATTGAAAACAACATTTTTTTTGCAAATTTTTTTTTTTATTCATCAACATAACACCTTCTTTTAATCACCTTTTAGGGTGATACAATCGTTCCAACGCTTTTCCAAATCTTTCCCCCCCCCAAATTTTTTTTCTTTTTTTTTTTTTTTTCGCAAGAAATCTTTTTTGTTGCGAGTAAATAGCGATAAACAGCTTTCTGAATCATTGACTCGTTGCTGTTTTTGTTCCATCGATAGCAATCGCGGCACCCACTTGGAAAAAACCTTTTTCACTTCACTTCAAAAAACCTTTTTCCTGGTCCGATCGACTTAAAATTTTGACACGTTTCAAGCAAAGGTTAGTACTCTAGAAAGACCTGGTTACTGGTTTACTACGAGCGCCATCTCTGGGTTAGTCTCGGGAGTTATTGATCAATGTGTTAAAAAGGAATGAGAGAAATGTTTCGAAATTTGATTTCAGAGAGAATTGGAACTTTGTAAAATAAATATTTCGAAACTCTTTCCTTAGAAAACATTATGGAAATATAGCCTTAAATCTATTTTTTGGAAATATGCATTAAAAACCTAAGAATTAGAGAATAGTTAATTGATCGGAAAAACCCTTGAAAAAACTTTCTTAAAAAATAGTATGTAGGAGAAACATTAAGACACACAGCAAGTAAAAGAATCCCATAAAATATCTACAAAATGTACGAGTCTAAGTGAACTCAAAATATTTAGACAATGTTTAGAAGAAAAAATGAGAAGTGCAGTGAAAAGGGAGGCCTATTCAGTTTTGATTAAATGCAAGTAAAGTTAAGGAAACATTCCTTTTTAACTAATTTTTCCAAAATTAGTTAATATATATATATATATATATATAACTTAATTTTTAATATGCATGTTTTATATTTCTGTTTATAATAAGCTGTAAAAAAGTCTGAGTATGAACTACAATATGAATACTTTCAAAATTATGTTACTACTTTTCAGAAGCTGTAATACTCTCTTAGACAATATTACTCTTATACTGAATTTCATTTTATAATTTAGTAGCTTTTTATTTAAATCGTAATTATTGTTCTGGGATATAAATTTATTACTAATCTATAATATAAAATTTCACTGATAAAAAACCATATTACAATGAATTATTTATTACTTAATAAGAGTATTATAAACCGGAAATGTAACACTTAAAAAAAAATTTTTTATTGAATGAAAAATTGTGGAATAAGTTATGTTTAATTTTATTTAATCTTTATACCGGATGTCCCTGAACTCTTGAGCAAACTTTTAAAGAAAATAAAATCCACACATACAGGTTTATTTATTTTATAGCAATGGAGAGTCGGAAATAGAAGGTGTAAGTGGAAAAAAATATAGGCTGTAAAAATGAAAAAAAAAGCTCTTTATTTATATTAAAATTACAGTTGAGGCTGAAATTGGCAACCACCAACATCCTTTATAGTTCAAGTTAATGTGCATTTTTTTAGAGGTACCAAGTGTTTCACAACAATTGTGTGAATGGCTGCAAGATTTACAATAGGTTCCTCATCATTGGATAGGAATTGGAATCTTGTAGACGAGTACCTTGAAGTGCCCCTACATGAAAAAAAAATACTTGATAAATAGGAGGAACGTGTTGGCTAAGAGACTTGTCCACCTTGTCGAATCCTATGAGACTCAAATGTTGTAGTAATAATAACTATAATAGGTAGGGACACCGCTCCATCTCTCTTCTCTAAGGTTATGCTAATTTCTATGAAAGCTTGAACCCGCAAATACATTTGACTCAGTTTAATAAATTAATATTTGCAACTGTAGCTTATTTTTACTCTCATCCTTTAATCGGAGCTTTCATTATCTCATTATATAATCATTTGATTTCTTAAAAATTACTAAGTGCTATTAATTTAAAATTTATATATAAATTAATAATTTAATTAGAGAGACCAAACACCGAATCGAAAGTATGGATTAATAAGGAAAACATTCATGAATCCCTCCTAGACAATACACGCAAATCATTGCATCAACACTATTGGGGTTTTGTCTTTATTAATGATCAGATTTTTCAGTATTTAATTACGTCAAACTAGTATTTGTCGTAAATGTAAATAAAATGCTTCTTCATTTATACTTAGCGCTTCATATTTTTTGGACAATACTTTCATTTCAAAACTTCTTTTATAAAAAAATGAATCTATGTATAATCTCTCTCTAACTCCTTTAAAATTTAGATTTCAAGTTAAGAGATATCTTTAAGTTAAAATTGATGCATTATGTCCAATATCTTTTGCAGTTATTCCTTAGTTCATTAATTTGATAGAGAGTAAAATAAATAATATTAAATAGTATTCCAAATATAATAGTAATAAATAGTATTCCAAATATAATAGTAATAAATAGTATTCCAAATAT
>BMAW01057424.1:3460362-3464187 GCA_019974015.1 Nephila pilipes | reverse complement strand
TAGTATTCCAAATATAATAGTAATAAATAGTATTCCAAATATAATAGTAATAAATAGTATTCCAAATATAATAATAATAAATAGTATTCCAATAAATTTAGAACTAGAAATATTTACAATAAAAATAACCAAAATAATGTTAAAAAGTTTAATATTAAGAAAAGTTGAGGAAACGCTTTTAAGCAAAAAAAATCTAATTAAATGAAAAATTGTATGACAATTTACTGGAGACTCTAATAATGATCGAAAAAAATTTAATATATAGATAATATGCTTAGATAAATATCCTACTTAGTTTAAGTAAGATATTTATGCAAAATCAATCAGCAAGAAAAATCCAAGATTATCTTAGACAATAAATTTTCTTCCTTTTCAAAACAGGGTATTAAGCTTCTAGAACTCCAAAAGCATAATAAATTCATTTAATAATTTTAGTAAATATGCAACAAAAAGATTTTTATGCAAATGAAAATTGTAGAAGAATAATCATAAAATAAAAATAAGTGAAAAGAATTCAACAGTTATTAATTGAAATTTTAAAAAAATAAAATATAACTGAGTTGTTAGCGAATATTTGTTAACTACAACGTAAAACAATAGTTATTTTTAAAATTATATTGAAAAATATTTTAATCAAATAATTTCAGAAATTAATTAATTTTTAAAGGGCCATATCTAATTATAATCCAAGGTTGTAGTAAAACTTTAACATTAATTTCAATTATATTTTGATTTAAAAAAATATTTTCTCTAGAAAGAAAATTTGCATTAATATATTTTTAAATTCAGAATTATTAGAAAAAGGATGAAATACTATTAAGTAATTTGTAAAAATTAATTTTAGTTTAAGGTTATGAAATAACTTATTTAAAAGTGACACGCTCTATTTTCAATATACGTTGCTTGAATTAAAACAAAATAACTTTATAACATTAATTCATTGTAGAAATTAGCCATTGAATTGAACCCTTTCAATATGATGGTTGTAAAAAAAAAAACACTTATATTTTAAAGGAAAAATAAATGTGATGAAAAAGTGTTGTATAGTTTAATTATAAACTGAACTTGCAATTAAAATATGCAGAAGTGATAACAGTGAGAATTATCGAAAATTACAAAAATACCTTAAACACTTTTTCTTTTCTTTTTTTATCATTTTTCTTCGTTTTATCGTTTTATTTTACAAGAACTTCCAATATTTAAAAGAATATCTAATCATGAAATAAAAAAAGTACAATACCTTGTCTTTAAATAATTATTATCCCATTCCAGGTTGGTTATTATGTTTCATAATTTAAATGTTTGACATAAGACGTTTTATTATTTATTAAGAATTCCAGAAGTTTTCATAATATTTCAGCCAATAATTTCAATACCTGAAAGTAATAGTACTGTTTAAGATTATATTTTATAAATATTTCCGATTATATAAGTAATTATATGATTGAAATATATTTCCAATACTTAATGGAAACTATTTTCACGCGAAATAATAAAATGATAAAATTACAATTTTTTTTAAATAAGAATTATTCCATTCCCAGTTATTTATTATGCTTTATACTTATATTTAAGGTACAAGAATTTTATTAATGCGTCTACTATTATTAAGTATTAAAACAATGTTTATTTGCGCGAAATTAAGAAGTATGTTATTATTAAGATCTAAAAGGTGATAACTTAATTTTAAAATGAACAACATTCTTTCATATATTGCTTATTACAATATACATAGTTCAAGCAATAGACTTTGTTAATATCACTATTAGAAATTAACAAAATTAACAAAAATTTCAAATGGTAAAAAGGAATCTCAATATTTGAAAAAGCAAAGTGGTAATTTGGTTTTTGTAAATCAAGTATAATCCATCCTTTTTTAAATATATTAATACATACACATATACGGATATGCTAAAATTAAGGATGAAATCTAAAAATTAGCATAGCAGAGGAGCGACGAGGCAGAGCGGAAGACCAGTCAAGAGATAAACTGTTGTGGGGTATGGTAGATAGCACATGCGCAGATATGCAGCTACACGTAACGTGGGAGTGTCGGAGCGGGATAAAGAACACTGGTGGTGCATGCTCATCAATTCGGGGAAGTGATTGTACAGCGTATAGCAGTTTAAATGACGTCAAGTTGCTGCCTTAGTGTAAAATGTTGAACAATCAAACTATTAGACGACACCTGGAGGATTTTACCCGAGGTCGAGCCATTGGAAAGATAGAGAAAAGTTGAAGTGCTACAAGTGTGGCTGTGGAATTCGGGATTAATAGCATCGTTTCATGATTTTGGAGAGAATTTTCAACTAAAGAAACAGCTGTCCGACGATTTAGCAGTGGTCGTTCAAGAGCAACTAAGCCAGAGGACGACCGGTATATTTTTCTAGAGACTGGAAGGAACAGGTGGCAGACAGCGGGATAAATCGTTAGACACACGGCACAGGCGATTGGACGAACCCGATATCACATTTTACGGTGGCCAGGAGGATGCCACGGTAAAACGTGATCGTGATGTCTATTAACATAATGACATGTACGGTGTGTACCTTTAAGCCAGCTCATTGGAGAAGGAGTTTTATGTGGTTCCGGGAGCATCAATTTTAGACAGAAAATCAATGGGGGCGAGTACTCTTTAAGAATGAGAGCAGGATTTGTCTGAAAAGTGATACAGGATGCATACACATCTGGAGAGAGCGGAGAACTCGCAATAATTATTCCAATGTCATCGATAGAGAGGTCGAGGTCTCATTTGGGGAGGCATAATTCTTGGTGTCCGTACCAAGATTCTCATCTTCGAAGGAAGTTTAATCATCGGTACTCGCTATTATAAAGGTATTTTCATTCCATTTGTACGTCTTTTTAGAGGTGTTGAGGCTGCAGTTCCTTTTCATGGATGACAATGCTCCCGCTAATCGCACAGCAGCAGCCAAAGAGCTATTGGACAATGAGAATATTAAACGCATGAATTGGCCGGGACTAAATTCCTTCGTACATGTATGTGACTATCTAGACAAATGCTTGGCAGCACGTAACTTACAGCCAGTAACGTTTCCAGAGCTCTGATTGATAGTACAAGCCGAATGTGCTAGATAACAGTCCAAGAAGATCATATCCCCATCTCAAGGCTAGATATTTCAGGCTGCACATCTGTCACATGGATGTTTCGGCTTTCAGTCACACTGTGCTTGCTATTTTCTCAATAAATTTAAATTAATTCTTTGGATTTCTTTCTTTTTTTTATAAGTTCTGTTTGCATTACTCATGTCCTTACGTCTTGGGGATCTTAACGTATTATATGTGTTGATTTGGAAATCTTTTGTAGAATGTTAAAGAATCATCTCGCACTTAATTTTTGCACACCATTATATATTACACATTAGAATATATAAATAAAAGTTCTTCATAAAAGTTTAGTATTATATGCATAACATTTTATTAATATAGACTATACTAATAAGTTTAATGTGAATGTATGTTATGATACATAAGGAAGAATATTTTTATTAAAACTTTAAAACTAAATTGTAATAATTTTATTTTTAATATAATAGTATCTTTTTCTGTACTGTTTAGCATAATAGAGATATTTCATACAACAGACTATTTCACCAATTGCTATTATGAAATCTCGCCACTAAAATCTACATTATTTCTACATATGTTGAATAATTTAAAAGTACGAGGTTATTCAAAACAATTCATCTAATTTCAAAATTCTACATTTTAATAAAATAAGCGACACAGATTTATAAATAATTTATGAAAAACAAGGAAAATTGTAGAAATTTTATACTGTAAATAAAAGATGGCCCTCTATTATTC
>BMAW01057424.1:3450362-3457862 GCA_019974015.1 Nephila pilipes | reverse complement strand
CGTTTCAGCTGTTGTATGTGGTGTATGCTTAACGTGATAATTTATTTATTTCCCCTCAAAACAGGACCAGTTCTTAGGGAATAGTTAATATGGTTTAGAAAATATATATTTCTTCATAGTTTTCATTAAATATTACGAAGAACAGGAATGAACATATGGAAATAAATAGTTTATATAATTCTTCATTTTCTTAAATTTGCTTTAATATATTTGGTGTTGATTTCAAATATGAATGAAATTTTTGATGGAATTTCTTAAATTTATTTTGGTAATTAACATAGAAATTTAAGATATTGAGCCATAAAACTGCGTCCTTTCGCTCGTCATTAACTCTTTCATTACAGAAAATATCTTTTGTACATCTACATTAGTTCCTTTTTTATTCGAAATTGTTATAGAGAGTTACTCTCTTTCTGAAAAGGGGATAGTTCGACGTTCTGAAGCTGTTCTTGGAGACAACAGGACAGGCTACCTAAAAAAAGAGACATTTTGTCGTTTTATATATGCTGCATCTAAATTTGTACATAATTTTCCAGTTAAATTAGGTGTGGCCATGAGTCGAAAATTTCTCAGTTAAAGAAAGTTGTAACATATTGCAACTTGCCCTATCGTAAAGTTTTAGATATTTTTATTCATTTTATAAAATTATATTGCAATTAGTAATAAAAATTTAAGAAAATCCGGTTAAATCTCAACACATACAAATAATAAATATGCAAAATATTTTTAAAAAATCATTTAACTTGACTTAAATCAAAATTCATGGAATGTTTTTTATCTATTAACTAGCTGAAATGGAGAGAACGTGTGAGCATAAAATCTGAGACTACCCGTTTCAGGAGGACATGGAGGACATTCACTATGTACGTTATGGAAACTATCATAAGAATCATGTTTAATAAAAATTTTGATCAAAAAGTCTTAACGCCTGTACGTGTTACAACTTGCCCTGATATAACTAGCTCCTTGATCACGTACTATTTTTAAAAATGGATACGGATTATATTTAATTACTTGAAAACAAACTAATATGCTTTCAATAGACGTAAGTAGTATCGTAATTATAAGTCTGCGAAAGCAAAAAAGCTCAGATGTACTTTTAACTAAATTTTTCTTAACCTTATGATAAATTTCACTTTCATAGGCTATATCTCTTTTCCTATACCTAAAGCCAAAATTTTTAATAACATTTTAAAATAACTAAATATATTCATGGATAAACATTCCTTATAATCCTTAGAAAGGAACTTAATATATACAAATTTTACTATAATTGCTGTTTTTTGATCTATTGCCGCCCTTGTTTAAAGATTAAAAGCAATTTTAAAGTATGAAAAAAATATCTGAATGGAACTATTATCATTATTGGAAAATTGTTTGTGCGACTTTGCCTCAATAAATGGGTCAAAACTTAAATGTATAAATTTTACTCACATTTAGATGCTCATAATTTATTTGTAATAAGTAGCATATAAAAATATGAGTAAAATTCTCTCAAAAAAGTAAAAAAAAAGAAAAAAAAAGAAAATGGTTTTTAAGATAGAGAGTGCTTGTGTTTTATGCACAATTAAACAAGTACAAGGAAAATATTCAAATTACCTTTACGGACAAACTAAGCAACATTTTAAAATTATTTAATTTAGCAAGAAAAAAACACAGAATATGTATAAACATTCAATATCAAATGTATCTTGAAATAAATTAAAATAATCGTTTTAGTCATTTTAATTTATTAGGACAGAAATTCATTAAATATAATCTTCAACTGAATATAACTATAAGGTTTATATGCTGATGTTGCGTACACACATACACACATATGTATGTGTTTTCGAATGAGTAATTAAATAACATTATTTCCATTTGCCTTTTCTTAAACAGCTTAGTAACTTAATGATGTTATATTTTAGAATACAATAATAAATAAATGCTTGTGAAACTACACGAATAAACAATATGTTTATAAGCAATAAAAAAGTTTTAAAAATATAACCAAGCCTTCGAAGATCGGATTAATCAGTCACGTTTGTGTAAGCTATTGATAGATATAGGTATAAAATTATGGGTTACTTCAATTGCTGATAAAATTTGATTTAACTTACGAATAGCACTGGATAAGTTTTAGGTTACATTTGTGACCAAGGATAAGAAATCTATTATGTAATAATCATTATTTATAATACATCAATATATGTAATTTTCACCTGTTACCTTTTTCTTCTTAGAATTTTGGTTCTCATAAAAAAAGAACATTTTTCTCCACTCAAATTAGGCTTCAGAATGAAATAAAACAAAACAGAATAAATTTATTTATTTACTTATTTAAAATTAATATGGAGTATTTCCTATAAAGAATTACTTGAGAATACATTAATATTTATTTCTTTTCAACCTGTTTGCTATAGCAAAAAACCCTTAAACAGCCCATATCTAAAGAATCAAATTAATAACAATAAAATCCAACAGAAAATTCGACGATATCAAGTACGACCACTAGATGGCAGTGTAACGAGATATTGGGTTACTTCAAATATCTAAACTTTTCTGGTTTTCGATCCCAATCGGGAAATCTATTGTTATTATAAGTAAAAAGTATTAGAAATGTTATTAATTTGTTACACTCATATAATATATTTTTCTTTTTCGCATTTAATTAATAATGGTTAGTTAGAATTTTACTATGACTTAATTCATTCATTATAAACAATAAGTAATTGAAATTTTTAATACAATTAAAAAATTGATTCAAAACATAATTATATATATATTTTAATCATGTTTATTCAATTTATGTTAGCAAATTTCTCCAAAATTAAGCATTGAAATATTGTATTCTTTTATTCAATTTTTATTATTTCATTATTATTAGTATTGATATTATTATTTAGAATAATTCAATTATTAGTCATTTATCTGACTTTTTTTTGAAAGTGCCGAATTTTTAAATGTTTCTTCTTTTCTTGAAGAATATACAAAAGCACTCGAAAAAGCAAAAATTCATGAAGCTAAAAATATACAACGGATAATCAGTTTTATAATGCCAGAATTCAAAATTACATGCTGCTTTGATAAAGATATCATCAAAAGTAAAACCTTTTTTCATAGAATAGTCTTATATAAATTAAATTTCTTTTAAAATACTTCATATGAACTTTATAGATCGTTAATATAGCTGTGTTTTTGAGTCTTAGTTAATATCATTGCATGAATTTTCCGATAAAATTACTTCATTCAATTCTTCCTTTATAATGTTTTTCAGCTATAAAACATTAAAGTATTAATATACTATGTAGACATTTTACACTAAACTACGTCAAAAGCTTCTTAAACCAATAAAAAATAATATTTGAAGGAATGTATTGAAGTGAATTTGAGGAATGTATTGAAGAAGAATTTAAAAGCCATACACACATTTTTTGAAAAAAATTATAGCATATAATATAATAAAAAATTATGAACTTAGAAATATTGATTAACATAAGACGAATATATTTATATTAAACATGTTATTACGTATGTTATATTAAAACTTTTTGAAACGTGTCACATACTAGATGAAGAATAGTACCAACATATACATAAATATTGCATGTTATACAGAATAATTTTTGTGTCAGTTATTTGAATGGAGGAAAAGTTCTTAAATCCTTGTTTTGAAATGTGTGAAACTCTATCTGTTTCTCACAATTATTATTATTTTTAACAAAATAAAGCTGCATAATTGGTTATGAATTTCATAAATTTGTTTAAAATATATTAATTTTCATCAATTAAATATTAGTTCCGCTGACTAATCAGAGAGCACGAGAGCCGAATGATCATCGTCGCGAGCTCGTGGTCGATGTTGTTTCAGTCGAATCGTGGGTTATTTCACTCATGAAGTGGGTTTATGTTCGTTAAATCTTCAGGATTCAAAATCCTAAAGTTGCCACTGGGAAAGGGAAAATTCTTAAAGTGAAGTGCCAGGTCAGGAGCCATCCTCGTCAATTGATTTGGTTAAAAATTGGGAGACTTGTCATTAGTAATCTTAGAGAAATGAGTACATGTGTAAAATCCCTTCCATCATTTTCTCCAGACCAGAGAAATGTTCGCCAAGTGATGACGAGATTGAAATGGACTGGTGAAATATAGGCTGAAATTCTGCAAACTTTCATAGTTGACGGGATTTTACACAAGTACTATATTATATTAACATATCTATATATTTATCAACTTATTAGAGTAATAAGCTCCCAAAATAAATATTTTTTGCCTACTGAAACTATTTTTAGATGGTTGGGTGAGTTCTTATAATTTTATACAATTACTAAACATACATGAAATAGTTTTACTTAAAGACACATAGCATTTAATTCAAATAACAAAATTAAAAAATTCAACTTTATAATTAGATGAGGTATTTCATCACTAGTGATCCTGTAGCAGAGTTGTAACTAATTTATTAATTTTTCAAAGCCAAAGATATCACACATGAGCGTTTATCACAAGAGAAATATTAATGTAAATATAAATTTAAAAAACTTTTAAAGAAAATTCCAAAGCATTCTAAGTTAATCTCTATAAATCTTACGAATAAAACAATTTGATAAATTTACTCACTTTTAAAATCAAACAAAGAGAATATCAATACGATAAAACTGAAAATTGATTTATGAACAGAAAAAGAAAATAAACAAAATTCTACTTTGTCTGTACCGTTGATTAATACAAAATGCATAAAAAAATGCTAATATAAAAAATTAAAACACTTAAATCTATTCATGAATAGTTCATTATAAATATCTTAGGATAACTTTGAGTATGTGATACTGGTTTAAACCCTGAATTAAGAAAAAAGGAATGATTAATGTTCGATCAAATTTTTCTTATTTTCAACGGCTTTTTCTGTTTTAAAGCTTATTTGTATTTTTGAGATTAGTATTATTTTTGTCAAAAAGCATTTTTTATTCATTGTTTTAAGGGAAGAAACCAAGCGCAAATAAAAGTATAAGAAAAGACTCTTAAAGAGCATTAGAACTTTTCCTCAGATTACAGAAAATCTATATTTCTCTTCGCTCAACAAAATAAGCTGCTTTGATATTAGCATTGTGAATAAATTACTTTTTTGAGAATAAAAAGAAAATAACTACGGAAAATATTTTAAAAAATAGAAGCAAGATTTTTGAAAAGCCTTACAATAAAGCTTATCATCACCGTATTTTTTGTATCTACATATATATGTTTTATTTACTTTCGAAAATTCGAGATAGTATTTTTTGGCAACGAATTAAGTAACCATGGTAACAAGAGGAAACTGGATCCTTGGTATATAAATTCAGTTCTAGTAAAACGATAAGATTTTTGAAGATGTGAAAGAAAAGAATTTCGGTGGTAAATGAAATATTCATTTTTTTCCCCGTTAGGTCGAATTTCTTTTTCAATGTATTCGTAACTTTTATTTATTGTGCAGAAAAACATTCGATATTTTACGTATTACTCTCCTAGAAACACGAGTTAGAAGATATGAAAAAACTACCATAATTTATCAAGTGCAAAAGGAAATTATTTAAAAAAGGGAAAATAGTTTTTGAGCTTGGAGCTCGTAAACACGAATGAAAATAATAATAATACACATTTATTTCAAACCTTTCATACTTTAAAGCTAAAAGAAACTTATCTACAATATTCATAATGCATTACTATTCATTTATTTTTATTCATTAGGTTTTATGTAAAATATTTCATTTTTTTAAAAAAATGTTTCAATTTGTATGTATTCTTATATGCCAAATTATGTTTAATGTAAAACATTGATATCTTTTATTTACATTTTAACAACATACAATAAAATTACATGCATTATACATATAATTGTTGTAAATAAACCACATTGTGAAAGGAAGATGTAAATTCTTATTCTAAAATAAACATTATCTCACATCAATGAGAAATAAGAGAAATTCTTCAATAAGCTATATTAAGCTATATATTATTGTTGCTCATTTTTTATTCATAAATCAATTGATAATTTTTATCTGCAATTATGATACAAATATTGTTATTAGTTTTTGCCATTTGCATATATTTAATTTTCAACGTACAAATAAAATCAATACACATTAACTGAAAGGGAATACTAACAAATTTGATATTTAGGATTAATGATACAATTTATAAAACTAAATGAGTTGTAAAGTACGAATAAGAAGTTGGGACTTTTGAATTATATTTAGCTAACATATTCCAGCTTATAATTTCAACACGGTTTTTATGATGACAGTTTCAGCTTCATAAATTAATCGTGATTTCCAAATCGGTTTCATCTACAAATAATCACAATCGAACAAGGTGTGGGCTGCCGAATATCCTTAATAATACTCAAATTTTAAAAAAATAAACACTTCTAAGTTGCATCCACATTTAAATAAAAGTTATGTTCACAAGAATATTTTATTGAAGTTTATTCCTTATACCATATTACTTGCCTATTATTCTATTAATATACTGTATTACAAATGCATACGTTTGCTAATTAATGCTAACATAATTTAGACAGGGTGATATGTTGTAATTAATACAACCAAATATACATATGTGAGGGCTAGTAAGGAGGAGGTCGATTAATGCAATATATTCTAATGTATAGAAATTATTGAAAATTTAATTTAAAAATATAAGTATTATCTTTTTGTATTTATTATTTATTATTGTTATTTATTTATATTTGTTTTCAAACAGATTCAAACAACAGAAGTACAATCGGAAGTAAACATAAATAAAATTTAAAGATTTAATCAGATGCAGTTAAGAGTCCTCTGAAAGTAGATGAGAATAAAATAGAAACGAATTAGAGAGGCTGTGATAATAATTTAGAAATGTTTGAGAATGCTGAACATAAATACATTTCAATGAAAGTAATTGAAATATTCTTCAAATAAACTTTTTGATGAATATAGTACTGTTCAAAATTTATAAGAAGATGTACATTATTATTTAGTATTAATTGTTGGAACCGTGTTTTTATTACAAATTTCTTTTCAAACGATTGCTTTTATATTGAAGAAGAGAAATGGGCTTTTTTTAAATACATTCTTGCAGTACTTTTACGATTCATAAGGATTGCGTTATTCTTTATAATTTTTGTTATCATTTTAAGTTGAGTAAAGAAATCTCTAAATTAATATTGGAATTCTATTTCTTCGTTCAAGATAGGATAATCATTTAAAACATAAATTAATATGATGCTCTCATCTATCTTCTTTCTTAAATATTTGAAAAAAAAAGCTTCTATCAAAAAGTTTACTTATATTTATAATAATAGTAAATGTAATTTTGTTCATACAACATAAAACATGGTGCGTAACTCTACATTTAAAATTAATAATATCAATTTTAAAGATAAAATTTAGCAATCAAAACTAAAAAAATGAAAAACTATAAAAGAAAATATTAGGAAGCTTAGGTGAAAAACAAAAATTTACATTTATGTTCTCCCACATTCAATAAAATTCCCTAAGATTT
>BMAW01057424.1:3399259-3449962 GCA_019974015.1 Nephila pilipes | reverse complement strand
TGTGTGTGTGTGTGTGTGTGTGTGGTTCTGCCAATGTATTGCATTGTACTTGGAACCTACAAGTATCTTCTATGTCAAGTATTAATTACTCATTCCACATGTACGATCGCATGACTATTCAGGCAAATTCGTTGAAGACGAATTCTTGCAGTTGTTCTCAACATCAGACTTGAAGAACGAAAGCTCTCTCCTCGTAGCAAGAACGAAAGTGATGTCCCTTAAGGTGCTTGTTCTTCTTTAGGAAAAGATGATAGACAGTAGGTGAAATGACGCCTCGATATTTCAACCTCATCTCCATTCTTCACTTCGCACCTGAGATACCTGTGTTCAAAAACAACAAATGCATTACATAAGAAGTACATGTAACTGTCAGAAACAAGAATTTTGAAAATAGGATATTAAACAAAGTTTGACCATAAAGGTACTAATATTCAACTGAGTCTCTAGATAAAAAATCATCCGATTTAAAATTTATCACACCTTTTCTTTTCTTATTACTTTCTTTAAGTAGTTGAATGATAATATCTTTTATCTAAGGATTTTTCAAGGATGCACAGACATTATTGACAATGAAAAATTATTAATCATAAAAACAAAAGTATTCATTTTATCTAAGCATACTCTAACAAGACAAATATTTCTGTAATTACTTATAACGGCAGACGTTATGATTAGATTTAAAGCTAGAAAGTCTCTCTTCATTACGTATCATTTTCCTGAATGAAATTTATAAATAAATTGATACTTATAAACAAAACGATATTGCATCCATTATTTTAAAACAAATGGTCCAACTTTGCATTTGAAAACATAACAGGATCTACTTTTAGTACATATATTTCTGATAAGAAAATTAAAATAATTTAATAATTTTTAAACGATTATTTAATAAGAACATAAAAATCATAAGTTTCAAATATTTTGTATTACACGTTATATTTATTTGAAATATTTTAAAAGGAAAATATCACAAAAGTCTTATAATGCCTTTAAGTCACTTGTAACTAATTCATAATTCTTAAATTTGTTTTTCAATACATTAATATTAATAATTTAAAATGCCCCTCACAATATAATAGTTAGAGTAATAATTTAAATTTTATATCACAACGTTAAAGCTTAATTAAAATGCACTGTTAATAAAATGAAAAATTTACTTTTCAAAATTAAAAGCGCATGCACTCATATTTTCTGCATTGAAACGAAATTTTCTCTTGCCTTTATGAGTAAAAATAAATTCTGCATGAGCATCAGTATTTACTGATATTTAATATAAATTTCATACTTATGATATTTTCCGTAAAATGTTCAATATTTTTATGAAGCAATTAATACGGTAAAATTTGTTTTGTTTCTATAGTTTACAAAATATAAATGAAGATGTTTTGTGCTACTTTTTTAATGTTAATTTTTTTAAGTTATTTTTCACTTGCTTTCTTATATAAGCAAGTTTTTATTGTGAGGAAAAAATTCAAACAACCATTTAACCCAATTTATATTTGCAATTCTTTGTGCCTTTTTTACTTTCTTAGTTGAAACTAGTTCAATTAAATAGAAATAAATAAATAAAACAAACATGCATGGAAACTTTTAAAAACTAATTTCCAATCAGAAAATATTCTACAATTCTATTTTGTAATTAAAAATCATGTCTTCATTTGCCATAATTACATAAAAGTATTCAACCAGGATTAATAATCAATAAGTCGGATGCCAATTTTTTAAGAAATGGATTTCAAAGTAACAAACAACAATTAAAAATAACTACCTAGAACTTTCAATTAATAATTTAGGATGTAAATATAATAAAACTGAATTAAAAATTAATATATTATCGTAATTAAAAATAAATAAACCAAATTTCAAAATAAGAAAAGTAAAACAGATTTGTCTAACTTATAACAACGGAATAACCGAAGATTAATTTCATTTTTATTTCTAAATAACATCCAAAACAACATCTAAAATAACCAATCTCAATTAAAAACGAAGTAAAAATTACATGCGTGTTTATTTTTTAAATTTTGGTGAAGACATTGTGAGGTGAGTTAAGTTAAAAGATATTTTCTCTGTCGATATAAAATAAATCACATACCTCTTAAATTCTGAAAGTGTGTAATTAAAATGCTCAATAATAATATTTATCTTAATACATAATAAATTTTATATAGGTCTAAAGATTTTATTTTGGCTAAATAAAAATAACCTTCTGGTACCACATCAACCGGAAACCTATATGGGTTTTAGTTCACACAGTATACATCTATGATCACTAGAATTTTACATAAATTCTGAGCACGACTTAAACAGTGATTGTTCTGTGGAAGCCAGAAACGCTCCAAATGCTGTATTTTGAATCAGCTATTGCATTACGTGAACCTAGTTTTTCGTTGTCATCTAAACAGAAAAGCAACGCAGATGTGTCTATATATATATATATATATATATATATATATATATATATGTATATATATATATACGAGATTCGTATAACATACTCATGAATATATTTATAAACATTCGCTACGCCAGCTGCCGAAAACAACTGCGTTAGTAGATTTTGAGATTGATACATATACATAATACAGTAGAAAAAAATGGCGTCCTGAAAAGCAACGCAAAAAATTACTTTGGGAATATTATATCTAATACTCGGCCTTGGCTCAAGCAGTGGGAGATAGAAAAATATAAGGCGAATAGAATAAAAAACTATCCAATATACTTCTGACACTTGTGAAAATTCAATTCTGCCTTCCTGCTCTCTAAGAAACAGGAATACTGAAGAAGAGAAATGGTGTAACCATAGTAGCAGGGGATGTGTTTTCTCTACGAGTGGCCATTCTTTTATTTCCCACTCTTGAAGAATTTATTGTAGTATAAAGAATCGAATTTCGAATTTTTTTTGGTAAATAGAGTTATTGAATCGTGTTTAACCAACGATAATCTGTTTCAAAGTGGTCCTGTTTAGTGCACTCCATGCAATGGGAAATGTCTGATAAATTAAACAGTTTTATTAATATATTTCGAGCGAAATTTTTATAAAATTAGTAAACATCTTAGGATAAAATCAGTTCGAAATGGAGTATATTGCACAGCTAAAAAAATTTAAGTATTGAAATTTCTATTTTAAGGTATGTCGAATAATAAATAAATTAATAATATAATGGAAGTAGATATACATTGATACTATTTTTATGTTAGTTATGTATTTAACGAATATTTTTCAAGCTAACTTGTCCCTTTTTAAGTTTAATGTTTTTAATTTGATGTCATTTTATCTGTATCGTTATCATCTTACTACACATTTATATTATCTGAAACTTTTTTCCCAGCTTTTAAGAGTATAGGGCTATGAATCTGGAATACATAATAATCAATCTCTCTTCAACTGCTTTTAATAATCATGTACAAACTCTCAGATTCCTCATTTATTTAAATATATTAAACTACAATATTAATGTTTGTTTTGCTGTATAATGCTAAATAATATTCTCAAAATATTATTTAAAGTTATTTAAAATTCTTTTATTGTATTTGTGTCAGATGATAGAATAAAATTATTTTAATATTTATGTAAATTCCTTCAAACTATTTTGAATATTTCATGAATATTTTGTTGTTATGTATATAATATGTAAGAATTATAGCCATAAACACACTTCATAAAAAAAGAACTATAGAGCTCTTTTATTTCTTTATCAGACATCTGGCGTCTGGTGCTGAAAGAAATATTTCCCAGACGACTAATTTCGTATGCAAGAGACAGCCGTTTAAACAGCAAATATTTTTCTGGTCCTAAACTATTACCATTTTTAGTTCATTTGTAATGTCCAGTAGTACTTACTGAGTACAATTTCAAAAGTTACAAGGAATTACTCTATTATAAAGTATATTAGACTACAAAACAAAAAAAGTAAGGGTTACCAAACAAAAATTAATGTAAAATGCTATTATACGCATAATTAATTTTAAATTCATTAAGATTTAAGCAAAGATTTTATTCCATTTCATTAATGTTACATCAAAATGCGAATGCAGGTTACAGACGAGAAATCTAATAATTTTAAAACACGTTCAGATAACTAGAAAGGCTTCACGAACTGTTACCTTACAAATAACAACATATACTTAATTTAAACATTAATTAAGTTATAAAAATTTCTTTCTTAATTCTGTTAGGTAACTTAAATATGCAAATATGTAGAAGAGCATCATCACTTAAACTTGCATTTTTTTTTACAAGATTACTCTTTGTTTTCCCTGATATGAATTTATTTCAAAGATCTTTACTGATATGTTAAGATATCGTTTAATGATACAATATCTTTAATCATAATGATCTCATTTGAAATTTTGTAACGAATTTTAATTTTGATCACAACGACATTCAGGCATCTAATATCTTCATTAAAATTCTATCTAGCACAACAGAGACAGAACAATGTTTTTCTGTCATCAAATATTGCAATAATTTACTTATGAGAGAATTATTGAAATTCCTTGAATATATATATATATATATATATATATATATATATATATGTAATAATTCAACTTAAATTTGTAATAATTTTACTGAACAAATTATTTATTTTCCTAATTTTCTCATTCCCTAATTCAAATGTTTATTAAAATTCATTAAAAAATTCATTTCTATTTCCAGATAAAATTCCAAATTATTCTTTTATTTATTATATCACGCTCAAATAAAATCTGTTTTATCTGTTTTCCATCAGTCATAAAGCTGACAGATATAATCCCTCTAGACCGATCAGCGTCAGGGAAATTCCCTCAGAATCCCTTCATCTTGTACCATGGGACCGGGAGAAAATCCCCAGATAATCCTACCTATAAAATTGATTACACAGCAAAATTTTCTCCTTTCCTCACTCTTATGCTGTTCTGCTGTAGCGAAAAGGTGCAGCTGGAACAATGAAACATTGAACATTGAAAGAGCTTCTGAAAGTTGAACTTCTTCTCATCCTATAGTATATTAAATAATTTTTAAATTCTTAATATATATATATATATATATATATATATATATATATATATATATATATTGTTTAAAAGATGCATTTATTATATATGATATATAATTTATTAAGGAAAAGGGGGGAATAGTGATTCTGACATGAGTTTCAAATTTTCACATATATAATGAGATTATTGAAAAAGTCATCGATAAAAACGGACAGCTTTAAGAATTGAAGACTCTAAAGAATTTTTTATATGTATGGATACTCATCCAGAACTGTAACAGCAATGAATTTCAATGATGCTTACTCAAAAAGCTTGAAATTTCAACTTTGTAACAAATGTTACTGATGCCATTTCATTTTGGGTTAATCAGACACTGAAAGACTACTGTTAGCACTTGATGAAAGTATAACAACAACACAAAAAAAGGACACTTCGGAAAGCATCGGCTGCAAAAATATTCTACTAAATAATCTTCAGTTCACGAAAGAATTCCTTCTATTTTTATTGTCCCCGAAACGGAAGAGAAAACGAGGCAGAGAAAATAATTAATAATGTTTGAAATGGCGGCAGTTAATAGATTTCTTCCACTTGGAGTGACTCCGAGATTGCACGTTTAATGAACGGAATTATGGCGACCGAGTTTGAAAGTAGGAATGGGAGGAAAGAGATGGGGCAAGGAATTTTTCGCCGGAACAGTGTGAAGAAATACTTCTATTAAAGGGGGACATATAAAAATATAAATAATCATTTCTTCTCGCTACGAGAGAATTACATTCAAAAGTCTTTCCGATGTTTTCGATCATCAATGAAAGGTTGGGAGATTAATTTTTATGTGAAATCTGAAAAAAATATTTGATTAATTCCAGTATGAAGAATTTTCAATTTTTTTTCTGAAATGGTTAAAAAAAAAAGGCGTGGGGTGAATTTTTTTTTATCAGAACAGCGAGTATTCACTTTCGTTGACAAATTAACCACAGTACAATCAATTTTATGATTCTTTGCCAGCATATGATTCAACTAGAAATAAGTACATGGATTGCATCGAAAAAAACTTTAAATTTAAAACGCTTCAAGTTTTATGTTCAATATTCGATGTATTCGCGCTTCACGAATGATACTCACTTTTTATTTTTCTATGTAAATACAGATATCTAGTATTTATTACTATAACAATAATAATAAAAAATGCCTTTCATACGATAAACAGAAATTATCTTTATAGACAAGTTCTTTTACATTTATTTTTAATTCGACTGAGTTATGGTAGATTAAAAAGTTTTAGTACTGAAGTATACTATTTTAATTTTGTGTAATGTATTGTAACATAATTGTCTAGTACTCATAGGCAGACACAAAATTTGCTACAATAGTATAATATAGAAATTACTTTATCTGTCATTTAAAAATCTGCAGTATTATTTAATGATACTAAATAATTTGTAAAGTGATTTTGCATTCAGTTTGGAGATTTTATTATGTTGTGGATTATTTATAAAACACAGAAATGTATCACGATTGTTATCCACTATGTAAAGAAAATCGTTCAACTTGAAGTGCTGAAACTTGGGCAAACTTTGCAGACCTTTTCTGGGAATAATTGGATCGAGTAAATCAATCTTTAATTAAAATTGCCCAGCGATCGTCAACAGAAAAGGTGACATTCTGCAACACGATAATACAAGACCTTAATGCACAAGAACCCCGGAAAAAATTAATGAATTGGGATGGGAGGTAATGCCTCACCCACATTACTCACCCGCTATTGCGCCATCATATTTTCATTTATTCTGACCATTACAACAATTTCTAAGTTGCAAAAAATCTGAAAATTCGAATGATGTCGAAATTCCATCTCAAGATATTTTGCTCAAAAAACAATTGATTTTTATCCATCCCCCATTGAAATTTTGCTCACTAGATAGCAAAAGGTTGTTGATAATGAGAGAGATTGCATCATTCATTAAAAATAAAAAAAAACTAGTAAAAATATATCTGTTTGAATTTAATGTAGAAAAACGGACAGAACTTTCCGGTAGACCTAAACCTAATATATATATATATATATGTGTGTGTGTGTGTGTGCGCGTGTGTGCATGTATTTTGTTGTATAAAAACGTATATTGGAAAAATATTTACATTTGTGTGATTATAAATCTTGGTTTTGTTATTTTTTAAAAAGAACATTCCATTTAAATTTAAATAACTAGATAAATGCTAAAATAACACTTCATATTTTTGGTGTTACGAATTTTTATTTTTTTATAAGAAAGTTTATTTATTATATTAAATGTTTTTAGAAAAATGTATTTAGCATTTTTTTTTCTTTTAAAACGGTCCATTTCGTGTTTTTTTTTATAAACTAGAGGAATAAGTAAATTTCTTCCTTGTTACATAAAAATAATCAATCAAGTATTGGGCATTAAAATAGCTGTCAGTCATATTGGGTGTATGAGTTAAATAGGTCACATGTCTTGAGGCAGGTAAGATTTTTATAGCTATTCTAAAGATTTATGCCATTAATAATTTGTACAAATGAGTGTAATTTATATTTCATTGATTGCTTTAATTTTCATAAAATGTATTTTGATTCATTTCTTTAATCAATTTTTTTGTATTCTTTTATTGTTTTTGGTTGAAATACTTTTTCAAATAAGAATTTTTATTTATAATTTATTTTATCATTTAGTTTAGCATAAATACTTTATACTTTGTTATAAAGTGTTTATGCTAAATGTGTGTAATATCTGTATCAATGTTTTTTCAATCCCATGTCTGAGACAATGCTTTGAATTGTTTTATTTTAATTTTTTTTACAGTCTTATATTTAATTTTTTTGAATTAGTCTTTTTTGTAGGTTTATATATGTTATATCGATTAACGTCTTTATAATATTCGAATATTTTTAAATTATTGGCATTATTTTTGCATATTAGATATAGTTGAGTTTTATATTGGAATAGTTAAGTACTTTATTATTTATTGTTTACATTTTTAATAGTATAAACATAACACATCAATCAATAACTCCCGAGACTAACCCAGAGATGACGCTCGTAGTAAACCAGTAACCAGGTCTTTCTAGAGTACTAACCTTTGCTTGAAACGTGTCAAAATTTTAAGTCGATCGGACCAGAAACAGCTGAGTTATCGAGGTTGGAGTAAAGTCGTTTTGTAGTTTGTTTAAAAAATGGAAAAAAACGAGTTTCGTGTTCTGATAAAACATTGTTTTTTAATGGGTAAAAACAACGTGCAAGCGAAACAATGGATTGAAAAATGTTACCCGGACTCTTGTCCATCAAAAGCAACGATTTGTCGGTGGTTTGCCGAGTTTAAACGTGGTCGTACCGACACAAATGACGCGGAACGCTCGGGTAGACCTGTGGAAGCCGTTACACCGGAAAATGTGAGTGAAGTGACAAAAATTATAATGAAAGATCGTAAAGTGAAGCTCCGTGAGATTGCTGAGATGACACAGATATCATATGGAAGTGTATTTACTGAAAAAGGTTTTTTGAAGTGAAGTGAAAAAGATTTTTTCCAAGTGGGTGCCGCGATTGCTTTCGATGGAACAAAAACAGCAACGAGTCGATGATTCAGAAAGCTGTTTATCGCTATTTATTCGCAACAAAAAAGATTTCTTGCGAAAAAAAAAAAAAAAATTTAAAAAAAAAAAAAAAAAAAAGATTTGGAAAAGCGTTGGAAACCCTAAAAGGTGATTAACAAAAGGTGTTATGTTGATGAATAAAAAAAAATTTGCAAAAAAAATGTTTTCAATGTTAGTATCGGGATTTATTGATTGATGTGTTACTAGTAAACATGTATGTCTTTTTTTCTTTTATTTACATCTGAATTTGTTAAAACGTTTTTGACTTGCTTTTATGAACCAAAATTTAATTTTGATAAGTTTATTGTGTGATTATTTTATAATGATAGCATTATTATTTTTTTTAGTTTCACATTTTAAATTTGTTTATTTTATTTTAGCTAATTAGGACACATTATTAATTTATATACATGCTTAATCATTATTTATATTTAACACATAATATATCTACAATAGTGTGTAAAACTTAGCAATTTTCCAGATTGTGTTATAATTTTCTAGGAGCATCTGTTCCAGTTGTCAGGTGTCCTCTGGAGGGTACGATCTCGCTTCCCAATGTATTCCACATACGTTCGATAGGATGTAAATCAAGGAAATACGCTGGCTAATCCATTTTGCAGACATCCTCACTTTCTGAAAGCTCTTCAACAGTAGACATTATGTGCGTACGTTCATTGCCATACATAAAATTAAACTCTGGGCCAATGGCATCTAGTAACAGACCCACTTGATAGAACATAATTTTATTGAAATAACGTTCTCCGGTAAGTACGCCGCTGTCAAAAATATAGAGATCTGTTCTTCCATTCAACATAAAACCACCCCACGCAAGCACTCCAGGTCCATCACAATTGTCTCTTTCCTTGATATTAGCAAGTTGAAGCCGTGTCCCTACCTGACTTCATATCAAATGGAGCTGAGAATCCTTCCATGTTGCTATAAGCAACTTTTAAGTAATTCTGCCCGATGTCAGTTTTTGGCCTTGTTTTACCTGTAGAATGATAAACCGGGCCTCACTTGCCATTGTTTTTCATAGCCATCCTCCGCTAAATTTTCATTCAGCTGTACATGTCATTATAGAAGGTTTTTCAGGTTCTTGAAACTGGTCATTTTCGTCAATTCTAAATTTGTGTGCAACACTCGTCAAACGAAGTCTTTCTTCAAATTTGTTAATCATTTTACGCCATGTAAAGGAATCCTGATTGTTTCTAGCATGATGAACATACAATTTCACTTTCACTTGCAGGGACTTTCTGGAAATGTGTCCTTCGTCCTTTTTTGTTAGTTGCTTTGTCCTTAAGTGTGCGCCATCCACGTTTTGGCGTGCTGTGACATCCAGCCTGATGTCAAAGTGTATATATTTGCATATGCATAAACTTTCCACTGAGCTGCCTCTTCACTGTACTGGTCACAAAAATTCTTTTTCAACAATTTCATGGTTGTGTGTTGAAAAAATGTATTTGCTGGTTAAGTTTCGCACACTATTGTATGAATGTAAATATATATATATATATATATATATATATATATATATATATATATATATGTAGAATTTTCCATCTAATTATTAAACAATTTATTTTTTCAATCTACTGTAAAACCAGTTCCTCCGATACTCAATAGATGTCACCACGAATCAGAGTCATGTGATAAGCTCATGCAGCGCCATCTATCCCAGAACAAAACTGAGTGACACTTCGTTTTCGCTCTCCTCTTTCCTCCCTTTACCGCTTCCCTTCTCCTTCGCTACCCGCGTCGGAAGTAAACTTCAAACGCCCGAGAGCGTTCCATCGCCCATCGCCAATATGGGTTAAATGAGGCAGCCATCTATTTTTATCAGACGAACTGGTCAACTTGTCATATCATAGTGTAAATACTTTTCACTCTTCATTATCTCTCCTAATAAACAAGTAAAGCTACTGTGAGCCTTTTCCCTAAATATCAACAACAACAACACATGGAATCCGGAACTACCACCCCTAGACAACCAGCCCTTTGCGTAAGATATATAATATATATATATATATATATATATATATATATATATATATATATATATAGACATAAATATATATATATATATATATATATATATATATATATATATATATATATATATATTCCCTTTCCCAAAGTTGGCTTACTCAACTAAATAAAGTGATTTATGTAAAAGACAATTTTCAGTTACAGTGAATTAGACTGTTTAAAGGAAGATTTATACAATTTATTACTAGAATCTTGGATATTTGCAAATAACCGAAAAATAACTTACTATATAAATGCATTAAAAGGAAAGTATTTTCTTCTAGCAATATGAGAAATTCATTTGAAAAAGTGTAAATATGACAAGAACAGTTGTTTCTAGTGAGGCTGAACATATATTTCGAAATTCCTTTTTTTTTTTTTTCAAATGATTTTTTCAATGTAGTTGATTATATTATTTAAACTTCATTTACAACATTCCTATGTTTTAGAAGAATAGTTTTAAGGTTACGAAATTATGTGAGAATATGATTAGTATAATGATAATTTATTTGAAAGTTGGAGTGATTTTTAAAAAATCCTTTAAAATTAAAGGTGAAAATTTTATATTATTTAACATATCTATTTTTTTTTATTTTTTTTGCTTCAAAGCATTTTTCTACATTACATTTCTAAAATATTTCTCCCAACTATTGACTAATTTCTAATATCAGAACCCATTATCAATTCTGCCAATTTACATTTTTAAGTTATGTATCGATTAGAGGAATTTTTACTCATTTTGCTCCACTTTTGAATTTAAAAGAAAAATTGTAACATATTACACTTAAAAAAGAGAACTACTTACAGTTTTTCCGGAAAAATAATATTGAATGAAATAAAAGTATTAATAAAAAGTTTCATATTTTGAGGATGATACAGAAGTAATAGTTCTTGACAATGGAAAATTAAAAAAAAAAATTATGATTTATGCAAGAGTGAATTTAACCAGAAGAAATTTTGAATTAAATAGAAATAATTTCCAAATTTTATGATGTATATGTACAAGACCTCTAGTATTGAGTTATTCAATTTATTCAGCTAAATTTATATATTCTATTACTAAACCCTTTTAAACTTTATATTAATCATAAGATTTTATATTTAATTCATTAGTGTTTCTTTTTCAATTAGTAACAAATTACTTTCAATGAACAAACTATCATTTATCAAATTTCATTTGAAGAACATTAACAAAAATTGTTCAAAACAATTTAACTGGTAATTTTTAAAATAAAACGATGAGCTAACCAAAACTTAAGAATAATTTATATGTTAATATTTTCATTATGTTTTAAAAATTACTAATAGTTATAAATTACGATTTTTAAGCAAACTTTATGTAAATTATAATTTTTTTTTCAAATGTGGATGTGTAATACCAAGCAAAAGAAGAAATAATTTTTTAAAAAAATTTATACCGAGAAATTTCTATTTACTGAAATTAATATCCGGAGATTTATTTTTAAAGAACCGTAACATATCTTACAATTTTTATTAAAAATTATAGAACATAGGAAATAAATTCAGATGCAATAAACTGTTTTGGCCTTAAATTTCTTTGATATTTTTTTATTTTAAAGAAAAATTTAGAGCAACAAAATTTAGAGTATAAAATTTTGAGCAACAAGAAGTAAATTGGGATTCTTACGAAACTTGGCATGAAGGTACGTGTTAGGCAGATATGTAAATGATTAGAAATGGAATGTGATTGAGCATTGCTTAATGCAACAGAAGGGCGTTGAGCTTCGTTCCCCTTGGATTACGAAATATGCAAGCAGAGATTGTTTGCTTGTATTTAATATGTTGCAGAGGGACGTTTTTTTTTTAACTAGAGATGCCATTACTCCATCATCGGAGACAATATGAGCAGCTGTTAGAGCTCGAGAGAGAAAGGTTAATAGCGTTGATGGAAACCGGGTAGTCAGTCCGGCAAGTAGCTCACCACCATCTGCTTAACTATGAGGAAGTGTTGGGACCAGTGGACAAGGGAGAGGTGTGTTAAATGATGACCAGACTCAGGACGCCTAACAGATAAATAGTTGAGAAGACCGTCAAATCAGACAACATGCACGCATAGCGACCACTGTCTCTCTTCCACCATTCTTACACAGTCAATAGCTTCTCTACGGACCTTTGCATCAGTCCGTACCATCGCAAGACGCCAGGCTGAAAAGCAGTTGCTATCGCTGTTCCCATTACGTGTACTGTCATTGGCACTCGCTACCGTCGCCTCCGTTTCGAGTAGTCTTGCGCTCGAAGGGATTGGACTGCAACCGAATGAAATGAGGTCGTCTTTAGCGAAGAATCTAGATTCAATTTGGGCAGTGATAACAATTGTGTATGTGTGTAGACGCCGAGTCGTGAACTCCTCAATCCTGCTTCACTCTACAGAGATACACCATTCCCACAACAGGTGCAATGTTATGAAGGGCGATTGCATACGACTCACGGTCATCCCTAATATTGTTATCCACGTCACCATTACAGCTCAGAGCCATACTCGTGATATTCTTCCGCCACATGTGTTGTCAATCATGGAAGGGCTCCCAGGAGCCATTTTTCAATAGGACAGTTCTTTCCCACACACAGCAGGGTTTCACAGGACAATCTCTACTACATTTTCACCCTGCTATATATATATATATATATATATATATATATATATATATATATATAATAAATGGAACCCTGCAAATCAAAAAGCAATTTTAGGCTGAGGACCGATTAGTTTAGTTTTTATTAACGTCACACTAGAAGCAACACGAAGGCTATTGGCTACAGACCTCGTAATTTTGAAACACGGTCAAGTGATGAGGGTGAGGACCGAATAAGCGATATTAATCAAGTTTGATTGTACCAACCGTCCCTCTTTGCGAATTGGTGGGTTGAATTGGAAATTCTAAATTGAGAAAGAAATTAATGATCAAAAAAAATTCAAAAGTAAAATTTATCATTGTAATAATTAGCAATTCATTAAAAATATAGAAATTACTTGCAAAACTTCAAAAAAATGAAGATTCAAAAATATGAGTAAAAAATACCTCATAATAAATGCAAAAATGACATAAGCTATTCTTTGGTTATTAGTTGGTTGGTAATAAAGTATAAAAAGATGGTGGTAATGATTTGTTTGGTAAAGAAGTAAAATGATCCAATGAATGAGTAAAATTTGTAAACTATGAAAAAGTTAAATGAATTCTTCACAACTAGACCACTAACAAGCCGATTTTGATAACCATGTGTTGTGTGGTGGATATGAAAATGGATCACGATTCACAAAGATGTTTAATACATTTGCAATGTATATACATATTTAAGAAATTTTTGGGACAATCGTGCCCTAAAAAACTGCTAATTTTTTTTTAAACTTTTAATGAACTTGTTTATTTTATTAATAAAATATTCCTAGAAATAGGTATATGTAAATTGCTATTCCAAAAAGGAATTTTAACTACACATAATTTGAATCCTTTTCTTCTATAATACATATTACTAACAAGCATATTATCAACAATTTGCTAATCAAGTTATAGAAATTCTTCTCTATTAGGATTCAAATCAGTTTTTAATTATTTGAGGTGATCAGGATAAAACGAAAGAGTTGATTTAAATTATTTTTACCTAAAATAATTAAGTCATCTGTGATAAAGTAAGTAAGTAAGAATCAATTTGTTTTATTTCATAAAAATGTAAGTAAATGTTGGACAAGAAATTACTAGCAGGACCTCTCTGAGGCAGTCCCTAAATTTGCTAAAAACGTCCTGAGTCAAAACTATGAAATTCTCTCATAATAAAAGTTTAATAAGAGTATTCCTCCTCAATAATAATAGTATTGAATATATATATATATATATATATATATATATATATATATATATATATAGTGAAAATAGTAATTCTTTAATATCAAGAAATTACTGAAAAAATTAACCTATATTAGAAAAAAATAAAACTTAAGAAAATTTTGGTTTAAAAATTATAACGAAAAATTTTAGATACTTTTTTGGCTATACAAAAAGGATAGGAAAATAAAGTATTTTAAATGAATAAAACTTAGAACAAAGGAGAAAAGAGATAAAAATTATAAAAAATGTCTATGCAAAGTTTTGCAAAGAGCAGATTTAGCCACTCCAGGTGCACTTTTTTATAATTATTTTTAAAATACTCAATTAAATGAAAGAATTAAAATAAAAGATGAAATATCGAGAAATAGACAAAAAAACTTTTTGTCTATTTCTTTTCCGATACTAGAATTAAAAAAAAGGATAAATTATTAAGTTGAATATTATATGCATTACATGCAATTAAAATTAAAACAAACAATTAATTTTTAAATTAAATATGTTTAAGTTAAATGTAATTAAAATTAAAACAAATCATAAAATATTAAATTGAAAATTATATCAGCTGCATCTAATTAAAATTAAATCAAGCGATAAATTACTAAATTGAATATATTTAAGATAAATGTAATTAAAATTGCAGCAAACGATAAAAAAAAATGAAAAGTGATACACCTAATACAATAGCCCTTTAGGTGGCTAAAAGAATGGCTGCGTTACAGATGTCTTAAAGTTCTGAATCATTTTATTTATTTTCAGTCATACCTTGATTCCAGTTTACATATATTTTAAGGTTATACATAACAGTAAGGAGAGAGTAAGAAAACATCGTAGAGGAGGTAAGAAAATTTAAACATTATTTTATTTATAATTTATTTCATATTTTTTTCAGGCCGAAGTGAGCAAGACAACTGTTCCGTTCCGCTACAAGCCACGCCACCGAGCTGAGGAATTTATGAAGTGAAGAAGAGGTCGGAGCGAAAAACAAATACATTACGATCTGAACTTTCGAACTCATCGGTCGCGTATATTTGCTTTGAGTAATATATTTGTATTCTAATTTATGTATCAAATGTAATATCTGTAGATAATTTTACTTTAATATATCATTCTGTAAGAATAATAACAATCTGGATGTCCCTCTTTGAGTAGAATTACTTGAATAATTCAAATTGCCATTTAGGATTTTGAAGCGAAACGGTAGATTAATTCATATAATTCTTGCCACAATGTAAAAACGTTGCTTTTTATCTGGAATTATTATGTATTTCACTTAGTGAGTGCCTGTTTGTGTGTGTATCAGTGTGTCATCAAATTTTCGATCGTTAATTTAACCAACTTTCCATCAAGATAGAGCTCTGAAACTGGGGAATCGTTCTTACTCGCCTAACAATGCAATATTTCGACATTTGCGACAAGTTTCAACTAATATTTCAATACTTTCCTTTGGCGGCAGCAGCACTAGGATTGATAAATCCTTCGAGATCAAAGCTGGCATGGCGAATAATTGCCATAAAAAAGTTATTGAAATATTAGTTAAAACTGGCCGCAAATATCTAAATATTGCATTGTTAGGCAAGTAAGAACGGTTCCCAAAATTTCAGAGCTCTAGCTTGATGAGAAGTAGGTTAAATTAACAATGGAAAATTCGATGACACACTGATACACACACCGACAGACACACAGTGAAATACATAAAAACGTTAAAGTTAATTACTTAATTCATCCGATAAATTAAATGAGTTGGAATGCAGTTTAACTTGAGTTAAACCCTTGGTTGCAAGAACCCATCCTTGGTTACAAGAATTATTTGGTAGTATTTTGCCAAATGTGGCTACCCTGGTCCGTTTTACGGACTTAACGTTCAGCCAAACAAATCGCTAAGTTTGATGCCAATTTTTGAAATCGCGCCAAGTGTTTTGGCTAAACTGCATTATTAAAGAAAATATTAGTTAAACTTTTCACAAATATCTAAATATTGCTTTATTAGGTGAATAAAAATGATTCCCAAGTTTTCAGAGCTCTGTTGTTGGTTAAATTAACGATTGAATTGTTAGGATTGGATTAAAATTGTTGGGAAGTTGGTTAAATTAACGATCGAATATTTGATAACACACTGATACACACCCAGACATACACCAAGTTAAATACATAAAAAAGCTGTAAAATAAGGAAACCAGAATATTAAGACCGTAAAGAAAATGATATATAACATTTCTAATTCGATATTTGACTTTTAACATATTAGTCGGTTAAACGATGTTTTATAGGTATCCAAATACCCAGAATATCAATGTCATAAGCCAATATGAAAATTTCATATATTCAAAAAGAAACAAGTTATAAATAGAACATATTGCAAATGAAGAAACTAAGTGTACATAAAAAAACACGTAAAAACAAAGAGATATATTTAATACGTTCCGAACAAAAACAGAAGAACAATCTAAAAAATAAACTTAAATAAATAAATTGTCTAAACTAAAACTATTACAAAAAATTACATGAGAAGCCAATCATAGCATCAAATTTCACATCATTCTCCAGCTTACAAATCAAAATTTACTCGTATCCCACTCAATCTTAAACAGTAAGTATATTAATTAATTTTATTTCTGATTTGATCATTCGAAAAATTGTTTTTATGTAAAGAAACAAATTAATTAAAATACTGATAGTTTTATAACTAATTACCATAAATTATTGTCTTCCATTAGAGGCGTTTAAACTGTTTAAAGACAATATCATTAATGATAAAAAAAATTATTATTTACAAAATTATACATTAATATTAATGAAGCAATATTTTGATGTATTTAAAATCTACTATTATTAATCTCTAGAGCAGATTCATTATTACTTAAGTAGACAAAGTATTTAATAATTTTGTTATTAATTGAAAAGAATACTTCATTAACTTAACTAATTAATACATTGAGAATATTTTTTTTATAGTTGTGACTAATAGGCAGAAAATATATCCTATAGAATTATTACAATTTGTTAGAAAACTAATGTCAATATTAAATACGTTACATCACCTGTGTTCTTGCATTTTGTATTTGTTCTGCATTCTCTTAAACTTTTGAATTTTTTTTATCGGTTTTGTTGCATTATGTTTTCCCCCTTTCTTTTCCTTTTGTTCTACATTTTTTCTTAATTTTAAAGCTTTACTTAGTTATATATGTTAGTCTTAAAATTTTGATTATCTTTCCTCCGGTTTCACTGTATAATGTTTGGGTACATCTCTTAGTCTATAAATATTTTTACATACTATCGTTTAATGCAATACAATCATTTGGAATTTCTTAAAAATTGGAATTTCGATATCATATATATATATATATATATATATATACATAAATCAGAAAATTTTACTTATGTAATTTAAGTAAATAGAGATTTATGTTAGTAATATTGTGTGTGTTTTGATTAAATTCTTAAAGCCTTTTCTTCATTGTTACTTTCTTTGTATTGTTGTTGATTATTCATTTCCGTCAAAATAGGATATAGATCAGTTTCCTAAATAATATATTTACTCTTAGAAACTTAATTTTTTTGAAAATAAAACATTAAAACTAATGAAAATTTAACAAAATGCATATAAAATAGAGAATTAAGAATCTTTGTAAATGTCTGAAATCATTAATGCGAATGGAGCACTACAAATAAAGTCCTGTAGAAAACATTAATGGCACAAAATAATGACGAAACTTTTTTAAAAGTTATAATGTTACCAAAAAAATTATCATTTTGGAGTCATTTAGCCCGCCTCTAAAAATACCAAACATGATTTGGAACTTACCGTGATTGTTATTCGCATTCATGTGGTAGAACACTATGAATGGAAGCACGCAATATACTTTATTGTTTTTAAATCTTAGAACATGCCTGTTAATCGATCTTTATCTGAGCAAATTGTCAGATCCTTTTAAAGTGTTTCGTTGATTCGTATTCGAACTCTTGTTGAAGAGCAAAACATAAATGGATACAACTGAATATAATTTATTCGACAAAAAGGATCTTTGGTCTATATTAGAACCTTTTACAAGAAGAGATAAAGTGATATTCAACTTCTAGTTCTAACATGTTTTATATTATTTAAAATATAGGAAAAAGCTTTAAAACAAAACTAAATAAATAAGTTCTGAAATTCAAAACTTATTGCTTTTACAAAGTTAAATTAGTTCTGACATACTTTCAGATTAAATATAAATATTTATTAAAGGAACTATTAATCAAAACAAATATTTATAAAGCTTTATTTAATGTCTAGTGTAAAATATTTTAGGCGACATCATATTTAAAGGATAAGCAAAAGTAAAAATGAAAGAAATGGCTATGAAAATTTTTGCAAAGAACAGATTAAGCCACTCCAGTTGCGCCTTTTTTATAATTATTATTTAATTACTTAATTAAATGTAAGAATTAAAGTAAATGAATGAAATAATGGGAAATGGGCAATAGTAAACTTTTCAGATATTAAAATTAAAAAGAACGATAAATTATTAAGTTAAATGTTATATATAATACATACAATTAAAATTACAGTAAATGATTAATTTTTAAATTGAATATATTTAATCTAAATGTAATTAAAATAAAAACAAATGATAAATTACTAAATTGAAAATTATATCAGCTGCATGTAATTAAAATTAAAGCAAATGATAAATTACTAAATTGAAGGTATTTAACATCAATGTAATTAAAATTGAAATAAAAGCTAAGAAATTGAAAAGTGATCTTGTACTCCAAAAGTGATCCACCTAAAACTATAGCTCCTTAGGTGGCTTATAGATATCTCCATTGGTGTCTTACAAAAGAAAAGATTGCTTTCAACATTTTTTATATTCAATTACAATGGATTAAATTTGAGACTCCGTCTTCTTTTTTAAAAATAACAATTTTCTTGTTTTAAACTAAAAATTTATGTTTCAATTTCAAAATATATATAATTTGTCTCCAGTAATTTATGTAAGTAAAGTATCTAGAATGTCACACTTTAAATTATCTCTTTATATTTTTATAAAATTTGAAACCATCTATTTTGAAAAGGATCAAAATAATTTATAGGTTCAATTTGTTTGAAATAATTTTAACTTTCTAAATATATTTTTTAAGCTTTCAGACTGACCGATCGCAATGCAAGTTGCTTATACTTTCTCATATTCCAAACACAGAATCCTTAAACAAAATTAGGGAAAAAACATAAAAAGTACTCTTAATTGTTAATAAATTACGGAATTCTACTTTAGATAATATTACTATAAACATATTATTCCATACTCCTTTTTTAAAAGTACAATAATATTAATATTTTATAAAAATGTTTCCTATTCAATTTTAATAACAAAAAAGAACATTATTCTCAGAAATAATTTGTTTTTGAAGTTACACTTAATTAATCAATTTACATTTACATATTCAAATTTTGATACATATAATTGGAAGAAATTTAAAAAAAATATGCATCTTACTCTCTATTTTTATTTTGGAAATTTCTTACCCCGATTTGTATTAGAAGTCAAAAACAGTTTGATATGTTTAAAAATTGCATAATTAATAATTAAGCATTGCTTTGATTAAAAATTTTCAATCAAAATAAAAAGAAAAGAAGTAAAGTCTCTTCATAAAAACTTACAAAAACAGGTGGCAACCTAAGGTGAGCTTTTTCTATAGTTATTATGAAATTATTCAATTAAATATAAAAATTAAAATAAATGGTGAAATATCGAGAAATGGAAAATAATAAACTTTTCCGATATTAAAATTAAAGCATTCGATAAATTATGAAATTAAGTATTATATCTACTACATGTAATTAAAATTGAAGCAAACAATAAAAAATTGAAAAGTGATTTGGTACGACAAAAGAGATTCTATTGAAACAATAGTTCCTTAGGTGGCTAATAAGCAACAATTAAAACAAATACTGCATACTTTTAATAATATCTTACATATCACTGAATGTGAATTGTTCATTGTACATCTGAAGATCATGTTTTTGAATGATTTAGCTTTAAGATATTTAGATATATTGAGGATATTATTGTCTTTCTCAAATTGATAATAATAATGATAATAACAAGCCATTATCTTTTTGTATATTATTATTTGTCCAAGTTACTTTAAACCACATTTAAAATAAATTAAACAGAATATTTAGATATAATGTTTAAAAACGGGAAATAAAATATTTGGTAATATATCAGATAGATACATCACCAAAAACTTTTTTCCTTCGGTATTTATAAGGGTTCAATATTTGGGAGTTCATTAAGTTTGAATAATTTAAGAATATATTTTGTAATTAAATTTGGCGTAATATTAGGTTTCAAATGGGATATTTATTTTAACTTGGCAAAGTTTAAAAAATCTTTGTAAGCAGAATTTATATTGAATTTTATAAGAATAACTGTTATTATAATAATTATAAAGGTTATTCTTTTTTTAAAAAAAATTGTTTCAAACATTGTTTTTAAAGCATTGTTTTAAAATTTGGTGCTAATTTTTTTTTCTCTTTTTAAATTATCTTTTTTTTCTTTTCTTTTTTTCCTATCGAATTTACTTCAATTTTTATTTTAATGTCTTTAAACTTTTTCTGTAATAGTACTCTTCTTCTCTGATAGAGGACATTATAACAGTTCCAAGAAAATCTTGTTTTTTAAGCTTTTAAAGTCTTTTATTAAGCTCTTGTTTTTAATTCATGCTTCGTTCTTTCTAAGCATAAGGATTTTTAATCTGGTTGATTTTAATTTTTGGGTTCTTCAATTTAAGTTTTCTTTGGTTACATACATAGAATGTATCTCTTTATTTATATAAATTTTTACTTGTTTTCTTCTCCAGCAATTTTAAATTTATTTTTGCATTTTGTTTCTTCATGCATTTATACAGTTTCTAATTTGGCTTATAACATTTTTCTGTTGGAAAGGTTGGGTAGTTTTAAAACATAATTTAGTCAGTCAATCTGTCAAAAAAAGCAGTTTAGGAGTTTATAAATATTATATTATATTTGATTTTCTTTATGGTTTTTCTCTTTTTTGTTTCCATTGAATTTCATGCGTTGGTTTGCAGTTATTCATGACTTGAATTTTACCTTCTTGCTATTTGTATTTGCTCAGTATCTCTTTCGTAATTGAATTGTTTTATAGTGTTATTTTTTTTGTTTTGTTTTAGGCTTTTAAATATACACAATTTTCATTACATATATATATATATATATATATATATATATATATATATATATATATATTATATATATATATACTTAGATTTTAATATTTGATTTGTAGTAATAGAATGAAATTGGATGTTGTAAGAAAACCTTTAGCAGTTGGACACAAAAGACGAGAAATATTTCAAGACTGATATTTTTAAATCTACCCTTTAAAATAATTAATTAATTTTTCCTTAACTTCCGAAACACCACTATGTAATCTCCAAATGAATCAACGCTACTTCAAAACAATATATAATGAAACGATATGATAATAATTAATACTAAAAAGTTATTAAGGATGGAATAGAATTCAAAATTAAATGATATATTATACGTGGAGATCATTAAATATTTGAATAAATGTTCAATTACTTTCACCTGATTCAGTTTTGTCACAGAAATGCATAATAATTCTCAACGTAGTACAACTGCCTCTCATATTCGTGACTAGAAATACTGTTTAAGTGACTGGAAGGCAGCCAAGGTACATTCACTCAGAACGAGATTTTCCATTCTTCTCGACATCTTTCATGCTCTGCTTTAATCGGAGCCATATTCTTATTATGCAGTCTCTGGAAAGCTATCATTTATTATTCATGAGCTGAATGGGAAGGAATGGATGAAAAATTGAAAATTCATTTCTATGTCTAACATTAATTCCTCTTAGATTATTCAGTGATTACTTGCAACAAAACTTATTCTTCTGTGTTTGAATATTTTCAAAGCTTTTGACCTAAAATTAAAAACAAAAAAGTGAATAAGCCTTTGTGTTCTTCCTGAAGATTAATATGAGTCTCCTAAATAAATTTTGGAGAAAATGCATTTTCTAGTTTCTGAAAAGGTTAGGAAGAGTTTCTTCATAATTCTTTGGAGATAGTTAACACATTTTTTCCCCTTTTTTCTTTGCTTTTTAAAATAATTAGAAATCGGGTTTGAGAAGTAAAAGTAGATCTAAATATCTTCCAGTTTATAGTGATACTATCTACGTATTTTATCATTGACATAAGAGTCACATAGGTTAAGTGAAATCAAGCTATGTACTAATCTCTGGAATAGTCTCAAAATAATATTACTTTCATATAAAACATTATTATTATTTTAAGTATCAATCGCTTTTAAAATATTAATTTGTAGCTAGTATGTACACCAAAAAGGGTTGAAAAATTATAAGTAATAATATACGAGTTACTAAAGAATAAAAATATATGCTTATTTGTTTCTTACTTTTTTGAAATTTATTTTTCAAAATTTAATGAATATGCTGGGTATTGGTTTTTCTTACCATGCACTTTTTTGATGCTGATATTATTTTCAATTTATTACTAAATATACAAGATTTTAATTTAAATAACAAAAGTTTATGAAACCAAAGGTTTTGATTATGGTAACATTTAATTAAAAACGAAAAAAATTAATAATTATAAATTTTAAAGCAAATTTAATATTTTAAGCACTTTTTTCTGCTGTTCTGCATACCAAAAATAAAATAGAAGTAATTTTATCTGTTCATCAAAAAACCAATATTTATTAATAATCTCTTTTTATATACATACATTGAAACCAATTGCCATATTACAATTAAATAAAAAATAAAATTTTATGAGAAATTTAGTATTAATTATGTCCGATAAAATTAAAATAACTATCATATTAAAAATTTAATACATTTATTTATTTATCTTTTAAGAAATTTTTTTGAAATGAAACTTAAGAATTTGTTCATTTTTTAAATTTAATTCACAGCTTAGAAATTAAAAGTGTTAGTTTTAATAAGTGTTACTACTGAGAGTATTTACTTTCCTATAACTTCAACTATGTTTTCATCATTATAAATGCTGTTCAAACGTAAATGTATTAAGATATTTTTCAGTCCTGTTTTTAGAAAAAATCGTTTTTCATTATATTTGCAGGTTGTTTAAGAATATAACGCTTATGCAAAATTATATATATATATATATATATATATATATATATATATATATATATATACATAGAAAGAGAGAGAAAATTAGAAATAAGATTATGTATTTATCAAAAGGTCAATTCTAAATTAAGAAAATTTCATTCGTATATAAGAATCTGTTAATATTCAAATAAATTAAAATGTATTAGGTATTCAGATATTTCCTATGCAAACGGCAGTATAAAATTATTTATAGGATAGTACTTTGATATATGACAGTATTGAGAGCGTTTGGTAAATTGAAAAAGAATCGATGCTGTTAATTTATAAGAGAACAAAATAAACTTATTTTTATGTGTACTACATGAACAAAAAAGGAGTCGGCTTTAATATTAATACATAGAATCATAACTTTCAAATTTCATTGTTATGAAAGCAATTTTTAATATATTTCATAATACAATAATTAAGATTTTTTAATAATATGAAAAATTAGTATTCATTCAAAGGAACTATTTAATCATATATTGTTCATCATATATTGTACATAATTACATTATTAGCTATCTACATTCATGTATATTAATTTTTTTTATTTCTGAGTAGTTGGCGCAACTTTGTTGTGACAAAAGCAGATTAGTGAAGGGAATATTTAATGTTTAAAACCGATTTAATCGAAGATCTACTCACACATTTCTGATTTGGGAACACAATGGTCTCTGAACAACGTCATAAGATCCGTCAAGAGCGAGGTTCATTCGTGTTGACAGACTTGCCTTAGTGCTGGCTACAACCAGATAATCGCTGAATTCGCATAAGGCGTGAAATAGAGTGCATGTTGTAACAGCACTCATTCGTGGAAATCTGATGTTTAGAGATCGGGAGTTGTCTTTGTACATACCCGGGTTAAAAGGGCTTATCTAGATTCGGTAACTTCATTTACATAACATAAGATTTTTCTACAATTTATAAGAAATTTAATATTTATAAGGTCTTATAAAGACATATTTACTTAAAAGCGTATGAAATATTTAATTAACATTAAAAGAAAATTATTTGTTTTTAATAATGAAATATTTAAACAGAAAAATGGTACACCACAAATTAGGCCGGCAAGTAATTGTTCAGTTCATTTTTGTTCACATTTTTATTAACATAATTTTCAAGATTATGATAATTTTAAATATATTGACGATGTTTAATAATAATAAAGATGTTAAACTTTACTTATCTCTTTATTTAGAGTATTTAAAATTCCCATAGGTTAATATTAATGTAAATGTGAACTGAAATGTTTAGAATTTTTTTTAAAAAACAAACCAAGTATTAAATTTCGTGTAATCTATATGAAAAAAGGGGTCTTTAATTCTTTTGTGATTCATAAAATGTCCTTTTAGGGGAGCTCATTAAGCTTGAATAATTTTAGGAACACAATTTATAATCACATTTTTCATAAAACTGGACTTGTGACTATAATACAAGGTATTTATATTAATTTTAATAGGCGTTACAAAAAAAATTGTTTGCAAGTAGAATTTCATTTGAATTTTGTTAAAATATAGAATATATTAATTATAAAGCTTAGTTTTTTTCTGATTTGAGCTTCTGTTTCTTTTTTACTTTTATTTTTTTTTTTTTCTTTTTTTGTTTGTTTGTTTTAAGCCCTTTGTACTTTTTCTTGTATCAGTACTCTTTCTCTCTGATAAAAGACATTGCTCTACTTCCTGTTTTAAGCTTCAAGGGGAAATTTTTGTTTTGTAAGCTGGAGATTTGTATGAATGTTATCGCTATGCAGAACTTCTCATGTAAATTCTTTTCCTCTTTTGATTAGGTAAGGATTAAGTATATCCTTTTGTCTATGTGTACATTTAACTTGATTTCTTCTAAATTTTTTTAAACTTTTTTTGAATTTATGGAGGTTCTGTTACGGTTTATAACATTTCCTTTGAAATTATTTAGTACCTGTAATGCATTATTTAACCACCGAGCCTGTCAAAAGCTAGATTAGGAATTTATGCATGTTATATTTCATTTTCCTTGTTGATTCCCTTTTCAATTTGCTATTCTCACCTTGATTTGTATTTATTCATGATTTGCGCATTGTTTTATTTACCAATATTGATTTGCTTAGTATTCTTTCAGGTATAACTATCTCTTTCTTAATTGTTTTTTGCATAATACTTTTCTTTTGCTCTAGGTTTTTGTTATTCAAAAAAATTATTTTTCTTATACTTTTTATGTAATCTAAAATTAAATTAATAATTCTCTTCGTAGTTTATTTTTTTGAAATTTTCTTAATACTTTATTGCTTGCCTCAGTATACTAACTTCAATTAATTATTTTAATTATTTATCTACATAATATTGAATTAGTATTTACATTACATGTACATTATTAATTTCTATTTTTAATTTGATAACAAATTTAAGATATTTAATAATTCTTAAATATCTTGAGATTAAACTTAGTTTTATAAGATTTATTTAATTTTTTTGGTGCAGTAGAGTGGTAGAGATTTTGTACTTAGAAGTTAGAAATTTATCAAAATCTGCTGTTTTAAATAATATAATTTAATGTTTTATACTTTTATGTATATATTTTAGGATTAAAATGAAATTTACTCTTAAATTTTCTTCGTTAAAATTGAATTAAGAAGTAATTCTACTCAATTCCATTATTATTCGCAGACTTTTTACAATGTATATCACATTGAATAGACTGCAATATTTCAATTAAAGACATTTTTCCTCAGTAGTAACAGCAAGACAGTAATAATATATGCGTACAATGAAAATAAAATCTTTTAAGGTATATCTCAATTAGAGAATACAAAATTAATTGCTCAAAAGTAATGTAAATATAGGAAAACTAGTCAAAAAAAATATTGTTTGTATAAAAATGTTATATTAAAAACTGACGAATTATTGACTTCATCTTTAAAGTAAATATTATCATAATTGAAAATATTATCATAATTAAAAATAAATATTATCATAATTAAGAATTGACATATACATAGTTTGCAACGTTTTTATGTATTTTACTTGGTATGTGTGTGTCATCAAATTTTCGATCGTTAATTTAATCAACTTCCCACCAAACTAGAGCTCTGAAACTTTGGGAATCGTTCTTACTCTCCTAACAATGCAAGATTTAGACATTTGCGACAAGTTTTAACTAATATTTTCTTTAATAATGAAGTTTAGCCCAATCACTTGGCGCGATTTCAAAAATTGGCACCAAACTTGTCGGGTTTTTTTTTTTTTTTTTTTTTTTTTTTTTTGGCTCAAAGTTAAGTCCGTAAAACGGAACGGGGTAGCCACATTTGGCAAAATACCAAAAAATAATTCTTGTCTCCAAGGGTTGTTGGGTTAAACTGCATTCCAACCATTTGATTTACCGGATGAATTAATTAATTTTATTTGGTTTTAACGTTTTTATGTATTTCACTGTATGTGCGTCTGTCGGTGTGTGTTTCAGTGTTTCATCAAATTTTGTATCTTTAACTTAACCAACTTCCCATCAAGCTAGAGCTCTGAAATTTTGGGAACCGTTCTTACATGCTTAACAATGCAACATTTAGATATTTGCAACCAGTTTAAATAATATTCCAATAATTTTTTTAATAAAATTTTTCACCATATAAAAATTCCTTCTTTGAAAGAATTCTATAACAAAATATAATGGGAATTAAATGTGAAGATTTAACTGCACCAATGTTTTGGAATCGTATTTAACTTCCTATATTCATTTTATTGAGAAATTTCATTTATACATAGACTTCATCGATGTATCTTAAAATTTCGTCTGCACTGTTATGCAAATATGTTACTTCAATAAGCTAAATTTGGCTTTGGCGTTCACTTTTGAAATTTCAATTTCATTTCAAATCGCAAAATAATTTTGATGAATAATTGTTATGATTGATAACATAAAATTGGGAAGTTAAAGTTAACCTTCATTCTTTTACTTATGAAAACAGATTTACGATAGTCGAAGTAAGAATGAAAATACTTATTTTCATTTTATTAAATGATTTCTCAGACTCTCAGCATGGTAGCTAAACCAAAATAAGTTTTAGTTAAAAATAAGTTTTAGCTAATTAATGAATTATTTAGTTAACTAAATAGTTAATTAATTTATCAGGAAATGGTAATACATGAGATTTGCTATTGAATAATTCAAAAAGCTAAATATTATCCATAGCTTAAATTTTGGGTACTCCAAGTTATATACAAGAACAGGAATAAAAGTTGTTGTCGCATAACTTTTTCAGGAAGTAGAGCAATTCAAATCATAAAGCTATATCTATTCAAAATTATCACTATGTACTGAACTAGGAAATACAGTTCGCCTCAGCTCTTTGCATATTTGTACAACTAAGCCTAGGGGAATCAAAATTGTCAAGTTAGAAAAAATAGAATCAAAGAAATAGAAGGAAACTGCTTTACAAAATGAAATAACAAGGAGTATATATATGAAAGAACTTAACAACTAAATAAAATCTGATATGGAAACTTACAATTTATGTAAATATTTCCAAGGGATTAAATATGCCGTATCAAAATTTATAATATCATTTTAGTTTTATTTTTATACACATTTTAAGAAACTGACATCAGTTGTAAACCTTAAATGAAACCGATAATTTTTACTATTCTTTTAACAAAAAATTATTTATAAATACTCTAATGTATTTAATACCTTTAAAACTGTAAATTGTACACCTCATAAAAGTCAATTATAAAGGGAGAATATATATTACACCTTCCCAAATCAAACGTCTGAAATATATTTTAACACATGTACACAACTCATATCTCATTCTCTAAAAGTGATAAATTTTTGCACTGCAATGAATATTTTTCTTTAAAAAATGAGAAAAAAGAAAGAAAGAGTCAATTCAGTCAACAGAAAATAATTCAATTCTTGTAAGGTAATACTTTGCTTAATGAATTTTAAATAAATTTGATTTGCTTGTTTCAACTTAAATGAATACCAAATCATTCCACATGCAATTCACATTCAGTGGATTCATTAACCATTGTAAGCAAAAAAAAGGAAAATATATAACATATGAAAATTATTTATCGTCATACCACCTAAAATAATTCAATTCTTCTAATAAGGCGTTCCTATTACCTAGAAAGTAACAACAGAAATGACATATCTTATTCTTTTCTCCCGTGTCCAGTTTCTAGACTTTCCCATCCTGAAGGGTGGCAAAGAAGAAACTTTTTCTACCCACTACCCATTATGACATTCACCATTCTCATCACTCTCACATGCTTCCTTTTCTCTTTAACGTACAAACAACCAATCGAAAGCTCGCTTGATTAGTGCTTCGCATTTTAAGTGCAATTAAGATAAAGGTTTCACTGGGATTGGCTCCGGCGCTTAAAGACGCACCAGAACAGTGAAGAGAGAGAAAGAGTCGTTATTTTTATCAACCCCTCCCGAAACTTCACCCTCCCCTTAATGACACACAAGTATACAAAGTGGTCTGTGCCTACTCTACCCCCTTCATTGCTTAGTTAGTGACTTCCAGGGGGTGTTGGAAAAGGGTCGGTTCGAAATCATTTGTGTGTGTAAGGAGGACCAAAAGAAAAACTTCGAAAGACTCGGTTACCAACTCGGTAATTAGGCGTTATGTAAATGAGTGAAAATTGGGGATTTTAAGAAGTGCCGTGCTCACAGACGATCTAGGCTTGTTAGGGAGGGTGGAGACTCTACCGGATCGTTTGGTTGAGAGGGAGCAGAATCGATATGGAAGATACCGATATCGTTATCCGGGAAGAGAATCGGATTTAGTTGTGAATATCTTAAGAGGTTTTACCCGTGTAAGAGATCTAATTAAAATGGGTTAACGAGACGCTGTAGATTACACAAGAGTGCAAGTGCAGGTTTTAGATTTCTTGGAGACATTGCGAACAATTTTAAGTTATTAAGTGGTGTTAGTGATACTTAAGCGTGGCTGTTTTGTTTAATTTTCAGTTAATTGTAAGCAATAATTGTTAATAAGGAATATAATTGTGGAAGATATACCATGTAAATGTCAAATAATGATTAAACTTTAAATTCAATACTTTTTATGGAAATTAATTTTACATACGAGAAAAAATAGGGTCATTGATAAAAATATTGTCATTAAAATGTATGAATATTCATAAAAAAAACCCGGTTTCATTATCTAAATATTAAATATTGAGCCTCATCCTGGCCGTAACATTTTTTTCTTACAAATCTTAACACTATATTGTTGTTTCTGGCAATTACTTGACGATAGTAAATATATTGAGAACAGATTCTAGTGCAATACTTAATATCAAAAAATAATTTATACAAGAATAATCAACTGACATTCATAGAAATAAATTTTTATGAAAGGCAAAAATATTATCTTACACATTATTTTTCAATAATACGAATATTAAATACTCGATCAGACACGAAAGAGGTTGAAGTATTTATATTGATTAAGTTATGACTGTGTGTGCATACTTAAGTAAATTAATATAAGAATTTATTGCCAAATATTTTATCTGTTAACTAGAAAACTCACAAAAACTTTCATATAAATAATAGAAAATATAATAAGTAAAATAAAAATAAATGTACGAATTTTTTTTTTCTAAAATCATGGTAATTGTAACCTAATTGTCATTTGATTGCAATTAATCTTACTTTTGTCTGTTTTTTTCAGTAGTATTATACCAACTGAGTCATCAAAATTTCTTTCCTTTGGAATTTCTTACTTTGTGTATTTACAAAAGTTATATTTTTCAAGGTTCGACTTGTTGAGAAATACAAACCATAGCAAAAAACAAAACTGTTTTATTTGAAACAATTAAATACACCTTCAATCTATTGTTCTAAATATCGCCACTCTGACTGAAACATATGTCGTAGTAGTGTGGTACCAAACTTCCTATATCCTGGTCATAAAGGGTTGCCACCAGTACTTTCACCCGATTCTCTTTACTGTTCTACAGATCGTTGTCTGAGCCAAACTTTTGTCTTCTTAACCAGAGTTTTATCTAAGCAAACAGATTGAAATTGGAGGGAATAAAGTCTGGCCTGTATGGTGGGTGATCAAACCCGTTCCTTTGGAAATTGTTCAAGAACATCTTCGAAGCAGCTGCAGTGTGCGGTCGCGCATTGTTATAAAGAAGGACAATGTCTGATGACTACATTCCTCTGCGCCTGTTCTGAATTGCCCTTCGTAGACATTCAAGAGTATCACTGTTTGAGACTACAGTGGTGCCCATGCCACGTTCTATGAATTCCACTAAGAGAACACCTTTTTGGTCATAGAACATACAATCATACTCTTTCTGCCAGAAAAGGTGGCTTGAATGTCTTCGGTTTACTCGGATATCCACTGTTTCTAGTGCTCTTTTGTTTCTTCAATTTGGAAACAAAAGAGCACTCCAAACAGTTAGAGCTGCACCCATTTGCTGTGTTTTGTGATGGTCAGATAGCATCTTCGGAATCTATCTCGTACAGTTTGCGGTACTGGAGTCTCTCACTCAGGATGGTGCAGAGAGTTGAACATGAAATTTCGGGAAACGAATAATTCAATACAGAAATTGTGAACAGATGATTCCCCCAAATACTCTGATCCGTTTGCTGAACTAGATGATCGGTTGCTACTAGCATTATCCTCAGCCCACCTGCATCCTGAACGCCTGTACGTCTTTCCTCGAAATTCCTGCACTATTACCATACTTTGTTATCAATCGTGAAATTTTTTTTCGTACAAATGACCATTCGTTGATAAGTTTTGGCTGCATTGTACCCCTCAGCATGCAGAAATAGCATGAATGTATGACAGCATGCACATCACACTTGGTGAGAGACTCTAATTTCGAGGCATTTTTAAATGCTCACTACTTTCTCATAACTAATAACTGTGATTTGACGGGATCCACGGTCATACCACAGACACAGTGCGCAATACACCTGCGTACATCATCGTCAGAATGTTACGGGAGTTTCCCCTTCGTGACCAATCGGTCCTTAATAAAATAATCATAACAATAACCTGCATTGCATGTTTTATTTTGTATATTTATCCTATGCTTAAGTTAGAATTTTCTTTGAAGCATTTTTTTTTTTTTTTTTTTTGTAAATTGTATCAGTAAGGGCAATTTTTATTTAATTGTGCAAAAAACATTTACGGAATTTTAGTAAAAGGTCTTAATTCATATATTAGGACTATGCATTTTTTGTTTAAATATTCAGCCTTTTATAAAAGATCAGGTAAGAAAATCTATTTTAAAGCAGAAAAATTCAGCAGCCGCAGAGACAAATAAATAAATAAAAGTACTCTCTTGCTAGGTTATATACTTTTAATATTAGTTATTACGTATAAAAATACTTGTTTTTCACGTGTTATTAACATCATTATTTTCCTGGAATATTTTTTGATCAGTTAAACAATTGACAGTACTTTAATATACAATACTCTTAAAGTGCAAAAATGAATTATTTTTAAGTGAATTGATGCTAAATATCCTGAATAGTTTTATTAAAGTTATTTATGTTGAAACAATGAAACACAAATAAAATAAAGGGGATCTAAAAAATTTAAAGAAATATTTAATTATAAAACTTTATTAAAAACATTGGGTAAATTGACTTATATATTTATGCGTGTTTATGTAGGTAAGAAATGACATTAATCTTAGCAAATCATTGCTTTAACTATCATATAGTTATTATTCAATGTTATGTCGTTTAAAATAACTTGTAATTAATTGAAGAGAGTATAATGTTTATAATTATTCATAAGCGAAGGATATAATTCTCCTTTTAATTGCAATATCTTAACATATGTAAGAAACATGTTAAATAACTATGTTCTTCCATGTTTCTTAATTAGTTGCTGTCAGAAATTTCTAATTATAAATTTACAGAAGCGAAGCAAAAATGTTCTATAAATAGATAAATTAGCGGATAAAAAGAATAATAATGTTTGATGCAAATCTTTGAACCATAAATAGAAATTGAATATTTTATAGCAAAAAATTGCAGGTATTTGAAATCCAATCGAAAAACACATGCATACTCGTAATGTAGGATAATGAGCAAAAGTTTTGTCGAGATTTCAAATTTTAAAATATTTGAATTTTAGTTGAAACCACAAAAAATTAGAAAAAAACTTGACATAAATAATTTTCTTCACTTTAAGCATAAACAAAGTGTACTTCTGTTGTAGATGAATATTTACAATATGATCTTTTGATTTACATTTTTAAAATAGATTTAATTCAGAAGTGAAAAAACAGCGTTCCCCAGTTCGATAAAGATAGAATACACAACTCAAGGGGTATTAATCATTTCTTATGTAGCCAGAAAGTAAAAGTTTTGAAATGGCTGAATCGATTTCCGGACTTAAATCCAACAGAACATTTGGGGAAAAAGATAAAATTATGTTATTAAGGAAATAATTGGTAATTAAAAATTCAGTAAATACAAAACGAATCGACGAAAACTTTTTTTTTTTTGTTACATTCAATCCCATAAAATAATAAAATTAACTTATAATTGACGAGGTCAAATATTGACCAAAAATTGAATAAAATAAATATTACAATTTAAATAACCAAAATTTTCATATATTATAATACACACACATACATATATACATACATATATATATATATATATATATATATATATATATATATATATATATATATATATATATATATATATATATATATATATATATGTGTGTGTGTGTGTGTGTGTGTGTGCGTGTGCGTGCTTGCTAAAATTAATGCAAATATTTACCTAGAATGGAAGAAAATTACTTATTGCTTAAAATAATATAAGAACAAAATATCTTTATGATTGAAGAATTGCTTATTTTTATGATTAAATATTTTTATATTTTTAGTTCATATATCTGGATTTAAAATATCTATTTTGTGTTTATTTCGACATTTATATATCCTTTAAAAAATTGTTACAATATTACTTGAAAAAATGTTACATTGAAGATAAAATTGATTGATTGATTTTATTAACTTATCACTAGAATCAATACGAAAGCTATTGGCATTAAAGCTCGAACCCATGACTCGACGAAAACCACCGGCAGCAAGTCTGCGACCATGTCCACTAGGCTACCATGGCCACATTGAACATAATCTACAGAAATTCATAACTCTTTGTAAAACTCTGACAAATGAGATGGATGTTCGTTATACTATACGCTTATTATCACACAAACAAGTATCGTAATATCATAAACAAGCGTAATTATACATTGTTGTTTACAAAAATATACTGTTAATGAACACAAAAGTCTTTGAAATACTTTAAAAATTGGAAAGTATAAAAACCATGATAAATAAGAATATTCCTCTAGGACTCTTTTACTCGAGATTTGGATAGCTCAATACATTCTGTAATCCAACATCAATCGGGCGTTGCTTTCTGATTTTCTCGTGTGGTTTGGTCCTTAGATGATCTAGTCCACCTGTTCGGGGTGGGGCTGTACATATATTGTATTGTACAGAATATGTTTTCTATGCTGAAGTAGGTATCTTCAAATGCTGATAAGATTAATAAGCTTAAGCATGTGACTTTCAGTACACAGCTAATACATGAGATAACTAGCCTCAATAAGATCTTGTCACATTTTGTTTTAACCACACTCGGGCGTAAAATGAAGAGATGTTACAAATTATTTCTATTTTTACAAAAAATATTAATTATACCATTTAAAAACCATGCAAATGTTCAAAATTGCATACATAAGGTTTCAGGGGAGAACTTGTTTTACGGAGCTGTGATTGTGAAAGACATGTAAGCACACGAATGGTTGTTGTCGATTTGTGTTCACAATATTCACAATATTCGCCGAGTGCTCGTATTTTGTAAGAGTTGTATAAATGTCTTACATTTTAGTTAAAATGAAAAGCTACAATCTTTTGCAATTGGTAGAAACAGTTTTAGGACACTAGATCCATATATAGAATTCCTGGTCCAAGTTCCGAGGTCAACCAAGTTCCACAAGAAAGAATAAGCATCGTTGTTTGGCGGTGACACAGAACTGCTACAGTTTTCACGCAAACTGTATGCTGACACTGGATCCAACTTTCATGATCTACAGTTGCCCGAAGTATTCATAAAAAACGATTGTATCTCAGAAGACCCGTTGTTTTCGTTCTCCTCACTGCAGCACTCAAGAGAGCGTATTTATCATGATGCATGTAACATGCAATATAGACCAGTGGAATGCTGAATGTTCTACAGATGAATGGATATTCATTTTGGACACTGATTCTAAGTATACTTGTATCTGGAGAGAGAGTAGGACGTAATACCTTTCCTTTCTTAAGAGGGAAAAGGATCATTGCGTTGATGGAGATGTAATGATTTGGGCAGGCATTATGTTGGACAGCAGTATACCCCCTAAATTGCTTTGATATAGGCTTCGTGACTAGAGGTATGAAACAGAGATCTTAGTGTCCTGTGTTCGAATTTTCCAGAACGCAATTAGTTCTGGGTTTCTTTTAAGGGTACCTGGACATCCGCGGAATTCTGGAACATTAAATCTAAGACTCCTTGTTTTTGTAATAACTATATATCCTTGCAAATTATTAGTAGAACTAAGATGTTTTTTCGTGCATAATCATGATATTTCAATCTTTCTATTGAACTATAAAAGTATTTTTTTCACCATAAAGATTTTTTTCCACTCTCATTTGAATATGGGCATGTTTTACGAAATATATCTGTATTTAGATACCATTTTTAAAAGTATAACATTCCATAACTAAACAAAATATTTTACTCGCCATATAGAAAACTATACACAGAATATTGTATTCTGTATATAAATATAATATTCTATACTATACAAATATACACAAAGCTATACACTATTTTTTGATGATATTATTGTATACTTTCTTTGAAAAAATGATAGAACTTCGTAATTTTAGTAATTCAATTTTTTTCCTTCTTCATATACAAAATTATTTATTAAAAATTAGATATTATTTAGGGGGAAATATTTTATTTTCACTATATGCATAAGTACTTTATATAAAAGCATAAGAAATATGGAACCATATTAAGTAATAGTTTTCTTTAAAATGGTACCTAAATGCAAATTTACTCTCACAAAACATATCCATATTCAAAGGAGAGTGGAAACAAATCTTTTTGACGAAAAATTACTTTTATAGTTCAATAGAGATATTGAAATATCATTATTAGGCACACAAAAAAAATTGAAGCTCTACAAATAATTTGCAAAAATGTATATCACAAACACAAGGAGTCTTAGATTTAAAGCTCTAGAATACCGCGGAAGTCCTGGTGCCTTTAATGGAAGACAAAGATCATCCACATGGGGTTCAGCTGGTCTACGATTACCTTGAAAGTGAGGACGTGTGCCGCGTGGTTTGGCCAGCCAGATCTCCTGACCTAACCCTATAGAGTATGTCTAGAATACTTTCGGAAGCGCTATTTCCTCTTGCTATCTTCCTTTGAGAACCAACCAGGAGCTAAAAATACCTTGCTGCAATATTGGGATCGTTTCCCTCAAGTTCTCGACTGCCTCCTGTCCAGTATGTTGTCACACAGGTCGACATGTCAGGCTGTGAGATGGGACTATATGTTATATTATACTTATTTTCAGTTAGATATCATAGCGTAGGTTTTAGATATCTCTGCAATATGAACTTCAACAATACTTATGCGTACATAAAAAGAGACTTCTGAGTAGCTCATCTCTTTCTCTGTTATAAATATTTATTTAGAGCACATTTCATTAAAATTTGTCCATTAGTACTTCAGAAATTCGACATAATGTGCACATTATTTTAAGTTTGCATTTGAGTACATCGTTGTATAACATTAATTTTTCTTTCGTGCTGCGTGTTTTAACAAAATCATAATATTCAGTTATATTAATGCTTAGAATTTTAATTTATTTTGTGCTTGCTAGACGAATGGAATGCTTTGAGTGATGTTTAATATCACCTACACAGTGATGTACATGAAAATATTAAATATATGTTTTAATAATTTACTTTTTTTATTTAGAGTGATTTATATTTTGGTTACTTTTTTTTATTTCGAGTGATCCATATTTTGGTAAATTTGTTAATCCGACACAACTAGTCCCAAACGTTGCAGGTCAATGAACGTTAACTGCATTTGTATTGCGTTTCTACACATTATATGAATATTTTATCAAATAGTTTATAAGTAAGGGTGATGTTATAAAAATATGGAGGAAAATGGGAATTTATTAAATAAATAATTTTTGCAAAGATTGCGAAATAACTGGAAAAGAAGAGCTGGAAAAATAGAATATATTATCTCAATGTATTTCTGAATAAACTGCTGTTTGTAGAAAATGCAACACCATGAAGGAATCATCAGAATCAAATGAAATTCGCAGCAAATGTCAATTATAGGATATTATGCAAATTAATAAAGTTTCAGAGCCATCGCGCGTGCGCGGCGCGCGCAGCGCCCTCTGAATTGATGCTGAAAGCGTATAAATAAAGTGCTGTAGCGGGACGTTGAAAAAAGTCTATGATTATTTGTTAGTGGCAAACGTTTAGTGAGACCTGAGTATGCCTCCACGACGGAAGAATAAGAAATTCAAGCAACTTACGGAGTTTGAACGAGGGAGGATAATCGGCCTTCGAGAAGGAGGATTTTCCTATCGCGCAATAGCAGCTCGTATGCAGCGGAACAGTTCCACAGTGATGCGAGTTTGGAAGCAGTGGACCGACGAGCACCGAACAACTCGAAAAACAGGCACTGGACGACAGAAGGTGACGTCAGAGCGCGATGATCGACACCTGCTCCGCATGGCGGTGAATGATCGCACAGCTTCCTCCAGGCAGCTGGCAGCACGTTGGTCTACTGCTACAGGTGTACAATTGTCGGCTTCGTCAATTCGTCGTCGTCTGCTGCGCCGTGCATTGCGTGCAAGGGTGCCTTTATACAGGATTCCCCTCACGGCGAATCATCGACGGCTGCGTCGGCAGTGGGCTCTTGAGCACAGAGACAGGCGAGCTGATTGGCACCAAGTTGTCTTTTCAGATGAATCACGCTTCAATTTGTGGACCCATGATGGCCGTGTTCGTGTTAGACGTTATGCCGGTCAACGCTGCCTTCCTGAGTGTATTATTGAACGACATAGTGGTCGAACACCCGGAGTTATGGTCTGGGGTGCGATTTCGTATCATGGACGATCCAATTTGATACGAATTGAGGGTAATCTCAATAGCAACAGGTACGTCCGTGAAGTGCTACAGCCCGAAGTCGTTCCTTTCCTTCAAGGCATCCCTGGAGCTATCTTTCAGCAGGATAATGCACGCCCACATGTTGCGCGGACTGTTCGAGACTTCTGTTCAGCACAACGCATGCAACTTCTTCCTTGGCCTGCTTATTCACCGGATATGTCGCCTATTGAGCACGTGTGGGATATGGTTGGTCGGCGTCTCGCTCGTGATCCGCGTCCTGCAGTTTCCAAAGACGAACTTTGGTTGCGCATACAAGCGATATGGAATTCTCTTCCTCAAGCAGATATTCAACATCTGTTTGACTCCATGCCACGTCGTATAGCAGCACTTATTGCAGCGCATGGTGGCTGCACCAAATACTGATTTCGGACGCTTAATTTGTTTCTTTTGTTTTGAAAATTTCATCATTTATTTGTATCAGTACAAGTCGTTTCTGCATTAAATTTCATTTGATTCTGATGATTCTTTCATGGTGTTGCATTTTCTACAAACAGCAGTATATAAACCAAAGTTTCGTAAGATATTACAATAATTATGAGCTTTCAAACTAAATGAATTATGTACTTCAAAATTTCCTCCTTATGTGAGAGGAAATATGTAAACCAAGAATGCATCTTTTTAAAATTATTTTAAGAATTCAACAATCAAAGTAACAGATTTTTTTTCACATACTCTTGAAGGCTTGAAATTACAAAATGTAACTGGGTCAATAGCTATATTTTAAAAACATAATATCTGCTAAATTTAAATGTCCATTCCTTTTTTTTAATAAAAAAGAACTAGATGATTTATAAATGTATGTACTGAAAGACCAAAGATGAAATTTTTGTACAAAATACCCCAAGGAAAATGAATCTTTCTTCAAACCCCAAGATGTAAAAAATATCATTTTATTAAAATACTTTGTACTGATTAACTGAAAAAAAAAACTATTATATTTGTGAATAGAAATTATGCTATGAATATAACTTCCTCAAGGTTAAATCTTCAAGTAAAATTGTATAACATATCATGCAAAAGAAAATATTATAAATCACATACGTTTAGTTCTGAGAGAAACACTATTTAAACTAATCTTAAGTTGCATAAACACGATTTTACATATAAATATTCAATTAACAATAAGTAGTAAAATTTATCTCAATTCGTGATAAATTTTGGGTTTCAGAATGTGAAAAAAATATTCGTGTGTAATTTAAATTTTTTTAAGAGATATCATATAAGAATATTTATTTTTGCATTGATATGTTTCTTTAATATTCTGAATCTATAAATACTGTATATTTTCTATATTTTTCCGTAATCATGCTATTAGATTTTATTTGTTTCATTTCACATATAAAACTTTTTCACTGCCTTTGAATACATTCTTAAGCTAATCTGAAATAATTTTTCTGCATAATATTTTTTACCCAAATTGTACAACGAATTGCTATGAATCAGTCATTTTTACAAATGAATGTTACAAAATAACTGAACCTGATTAGTTATACTTCAAAGAGAATTAACTGCATTTTTAAATAAAACAGTTTGAGATGAAAATTAATATATCCAGGTTGTCTTGATAAATATGTTACATTTAATGCCAAACAATATTTTAATAGTATGGAAAATGAAACATTAATAATATAAACTTCTAAGCAGACTCCTCTTACAGAAATTTACACTATAAGATTCTTAGAAATGTGTTTCGTTTGTAGAAGAGTTTCATTATAAATTTTCAATGACTTCAACTATATTATTAATTTATCTAGTAAATATTGTAAATTATATAAGTCTAAGTTAAAACATTAAGCTTTCTTAAACGAACTACATACAGTGATATTTTATAAATGATTAATATTTATGTTTGTTAAATATTCTGTAATAAACCTTTGTATAAATTGTTCTTAATAAATGAATATGCATATTTCCTTCCTTTCTTTCTGTATGTATAGTAGCTTATGTTAACATAAAATTTAGTCTAATAGGCAGTATTTCATGTGCAGTAACTTTGAGAGAGAAAATTTTATCTATTTTATTATATTGGGTGCAGGGGGGATATATTTCCAATTAATTAAAAGTTTATTATTCTCTTTTCCCTTCATAAACACGTCTTATGAGTTAGATTTTATTTAAGTGTTCTAAAAGAACAAAATTATAAGAATTTAATGGATTTTGAGAAGTAAATTATACTAGGAAATTTCCATCAAGAATTAATGTCTGCTATAAAATTATATGAATTGTATCTTCATATTACTTATTGTGCAGTATCTTTAATGCATATAAATTTTAATTTACATAATGTAGTCTTGAATACACAACTTAAGTTTACTGCAACTTAGTTTCTTCATTTACTATTTAGTCGAAATGAAAATTGTTCAAATATTTTAACGTGTTGGGAATTTAAATTAAATTTGACATTAAATTTATGAATTATTCATTTTATTCAATTCATAGACAAAAACAATTTAATTAAATACGCATGGGATACAAATTGAAATAAAAATAAATATAAAGTCTTTACAGAAAACACAATATTAGGAAAATATTAAAATCTTTATCACAGAACAGTAAATACTAATAAAAAATTAATTATATTAACTATTAGGAAGTTAATACATTAAATGGAAACCACCACTCTCCACCCATAGCAGCCTCAAGATCTTTTGAGTAATTATTAAGAAAGGTTAAAAATGGAACTCCAGGTTAAAAATGAAACTCCAGAGCAAATCTAAAAGTATTTCTTTACAGCATCACAACATCCCGCATTCTTTAGAAGCTCAAATAATACCTTCAATTTGAGAAAAGAATAAATATATAAACTAAACACTTACCCGCATTACCATAAAATAAGCAAGTGTAATATATTTAATCAAACTAAATACCAACTTCAAACTCGATATATAATCCCCATGAATGAAGTGAATCCCATTTTCGGAACATTCCCCAAAATCTCCCAGGGAATTCTGAGGAACTCCTCCTCCTCACAGTTTTCCCTAATCTGTCTTTCCCGAATCCCACCACAACCCTGTGCACAGACCATACTTAAATGTTTGTGACAGTAGGGCCGTTTCCGTTGATCTTATGATAAATAAAGGATACGACAGTTTTTTTTGGTGGGGTGGGGGCTTACTTGTAGATGAGAGTTATATCTCTTCCCCTTTCCCATTCGCCCTTCGAAAGACAATCTCCAGAGAAAATTCCGTCTTTGAACGTTTTCTTCCGGATAACCCGGACCGGACCGGGATATTTTCTTTGTTTTTCCATTTCGGAATGGAGGATGTGAGATGGGATGAAACATGAAATATGGTAATGGAGTTGCGTCCGGGAGAATAAGTGCAATTTTACAGTGGGTTTCGTGGTGTTTGTTTTTCTGGACTTTTAAAGAAACTCAGAGAAAGAATCTCCCTAACACTTAGGTTATCAAATTCTAGTTTTTATGGAAGTAGTTTATTATTAGCTACAATAAATAACACAATCATTTGACGATTGTTTGAATTTGATTAAAAATACTAAATTGACATGTTTTTTACTGAAGGTAACTAAATTTTTTTATGTTGATTAATAATGCAGTTTCTAACATTTGTCTTGATTTTTGTGAAATAAAAGGCTGAAATATTTAAAATTTTACTTATCCTCATTCTATAAATATCGTTAGGCCCATTAATAAAATTTGAAATTATAAAAATTTGATGATTTAAATAGTTACTTTATAAAAAAAAAAAAAGTACATCGTTTTCTTTTTCAGTTCTCTTGCAAAAGTTAGTTTTTAAATATTTAATACGGTATAAATATCTTTATTACAATTAATGAAGAAAAATATTTAGAAAATATTATTATCTCAAATCTTGTATAGAGAAAGAATAAAAAACATTCTGTGATTTTTTTTATTGTAATATCAAAAGTATTTTTAAAGCAAATTTTAAATTTGGAACAAGAAAAAAATCGACGAGGAATTAAAAAGCGATTTTACAAAAAAAAAATTTAATTTTTGAAAATCGTCTTTCGAAAAAAAAAATTATTTTGAACTTCTGACAAATGTAAGGCTTGATATCGTGTATAATAAAGAAAAGTGTGTTTTAATAATAAAATAGATTTTATTCCAAATATCTTCCTTCAAAAATCACGTCTCTAATGGAAACATTTTACTTTAATTTACATGTGAGATTTACCTACGTTTTTGGAACACAAATTTAAAGTCAACTTAGTAACACTTTGAAAGATTGTTTATATAAGTTATTAATATTCAAACATCTATAGTTTATTAACTTTAAGTAATAAATTTAAGTAAATTGAGTATAAATATTTTTTTTACAAAAGCGAAAGTTGCAGTCTTAAATGTGTGGATAGCAGCAGCAATTTTAATGGTAAAAATATTTTAAAGAAACTGTATTGTTGCTGAAGTAAATTTATTATTTTATTAAATTTATTACTTTATTACTTCATTAGAGATATGTATTTTTATACAATCGCAAATAACTAAATATAAGGATTTAGAACTGTAAGGAATAAATTGCTCATTATCTGTACATAAATCACTGCGTTTCAGAAACATATAATTATAGGTAATATGGTCATTGACACATATATAGCATTCGTTAGTGGCTATGATATCTTAATCCGATCTTTTTTCTCCTTTCATACGTTTTTATGTATTTAACACTATGTTAATATTCTGCTATTTATCATTATATATTTTTCTTTATTATATCCTAGTTAACATGTCATCAAAACAAAGAGGAAAGATGTTTTTCAATTGTTCAACTTTATTACAGTCATTGTAATTTCAATTTGAAATAAGAGTAGCCATATTACCCTCAAGTACCTTATTTTAAGTGTAAGAATGTGCTCTAAATTAATTAGATGAAGAAAAATTTAAAAATAACATATTGCTTACAAAATAATGAACGAGGAAATAGAACTACTATCAAAAATAAAAAAAGCTATTTAGAAATTATATCCTCTCACTTTTCTATAGAGCTAATAATGCACCTATTTATATTTGTTACATTCGTTATAATGTAAGAGAACACTTTTGCTGAATATTATATTATTTTCTATTATTCTAAGTTTTGATCCCATTCTAACTTTCCCTTTTGAGACAGTTTTTACTCAGCAGTATTTTTGTATATTTCTAGAGTATTTCTTAATGTTTACAAAAGTCAATATCAATTTTAGTTCTTACACAAAATACAACGTAATTATAATTGTAATGATAAGGAGAATTTTTTTTTTTTTTCTTTTTCAATGATCATATTAAAATAGTAATAAGAGTGGGAAAAAAGAAAAAAAAACTTAGAAATTTATAAAGAATTTACTTTTAAATAGTTATTTTATTTCATTAAGTTGTTTATTACATTTTAATTCCAAATAATTTATTGTGCATTTCATGAGTCTACGCATATCTTGAACTCGTTATTATGAAATTTATTACATTCTATTTTTATTTTGGTTTGCCATTCAGAATTTGTATGTCAGGTGGCAAAAGCTTAATGTATTTATGGTAATCATATTTTATTTACAAGATAAAAAAAATCAAAAATTATAGACTGGATGAAAAGATTATTAGCTTCTATTTCTGTTAGTACTGTAATAGGAAATTTTATTCTTGGATATTTATTGTAATACAAGTATGACTTTCATTCAAATTTAAGCATTTTATAAACTATCAAGCTAATCAACCTGGTGAATAAATTCGCCTTGAGATGTAACACAAGAATTATACTTTGGTAATTTTTTAAAAAAAATATTTTATTATTCTTCAAATATTGAAAAATAATGTATATAATTACATGTTAATTACATTATGAAAAAACGGTGTATGTAAGAATCGAAAAACTGTGAGGATTAATGTGGTGCATTTTTTTAAATTAGGAAATTTTGTTTCATAAATATTGTGTCATATTCAAGAGCCTATATATAAATTTATATTGTACTTATATTGTCAAGTTTTTATTGTTTTAATTCTATTTTAAGTTCCTGTAATTTTATTTTTAAACTTTTTTTTGTATAATATAGATTATTCTGTTTATACCATGGTGTCAACTTAGCTAATATCACTTGTAAGAAAATTCGTTCTAATGGATCACTTTAATCAAACAACATTACCCAACACAAACATGTTTCATTGAAATTATCCCTTAATGAGTTTTTATGATAAAATTGGTTTTTTATTCTATTAAAGTAATGTTAAGTAAGTAAAAAGAAATCTTGATAAAATCTGCTAAGCAAAAATATAATAATTTGTTATTGTTCATTCAATAAATTATTTAAATAAGCAAAATAATATTTCCTAAATAAGGAAGAGATATTAAATTTCTTCTGGAAAGCAATTCTTTTATTTTGTAGACGTAAGTAAAAGTGTTTACCACGATAAAAAATTTATTATCTAAACAAACAAAAAACGCTTTTCTTGAAGCTTATTATTGTTTTCATTATTATTTTTGGCGTGGAAAGTAGAAAAAGATACTTAATCATTTTTTCAATAACTCTGAACGCTTTATTTAAGAATGAAATTCCGTAGAATTCATGTCTTAAATGTTTATGCTTCTAGTTGTGACACTCTGAATTTCTCAGGAACAATCTTGGTATTTCAGATATTTATCTATATATCTGTTTCCATCAAGAATGACCTTTCCTTTACCATTTACCCCAAAACTTATGAATAGTTATATTTTTTACTTCAATTATTAGGTAGCATATGATATTTTGTTTTTCATTCAGAAGCGTTACATGACTCTAATTTAAACTTTGAAAATGTATTAATATATCACGTGCTAGATTTCAGAAAAACAGTGATTTGAGCTTAATTACAAAATTTTATTTAACTTGCGGTGTTCATACGAATGAATATCGAGTTCAATATTTTCTTTCAAATTTTAACCTAATTCCCATCATTCGAGTCAGTTGACATTTTGCATATAAATATTACTCCGATGATAGTACAATACAATGGAATGCTCGAACAATGAGGAATTGAGAGGAAAAGTTCCTAGGTTTCGGGCCTTGCACTTAAAACCTGCGTTTATTTAAATGTGGAAAGTTGAAACTTTCCACATTTAAATAAACGCAAGTTTAAAAAAGATCATTCACGCTTTCAATTAACGGTTGATTAAAAGCCATAAAAATAAATTTTAAAACACAAAAAAGCATATTATTTATTAGCGCTTGATGCGTTATCACTTATTTTCCTCTCATATAAAAGTAAGTATAAATATGGTAAATAATTTATCAGTAATTACCGAGGTATCTCAATTAAGCACGTCATGCTTTTGTTAGTTTTATATTATTTTAATTTTCAGGAAAAGTTACTCTTATAATTTTTGTACTCTTATAATTTCTAAATTAACCTTGATTTACAATTTTTTTTGATTATATTTATTTTATTTTTGATTCTTCGAACTCAAATTATACATTCAAATAAATTTTGCTATAGTAAAAAATAGCACTGTAATTATACATTATTTCCCATTAATATAAATGATTAAAATTTAAAGTCTAAATAAGAAATTTTTTAAAAAATATTTAATTTATTACAGACTTTAATTTTCACTGTGATTTAATCTCGATTTAAACTTTTTTTTTTTAAATTCAAAATAGAATTGATTAAAAATAATAAAATATAGTTACATTAGGGTAATCTATTTAACTAGTTTGAGAACATGATTGTACTAATTCTGATAATATCAATGTAAAATGTATATGCTTCTAAATGTTACATTTCATTATATTTATTTATTAGCAATGGAATTTCAAACACTTGCATTTATAAATAAATATTATTAAAAACTGAAAAGTAAATAACTATACTTATAATACCTATATTAGTACTGCGTGGTAAAATATGATGCTACTATAATTGAAGATTATCAATAAATTTACATAAAAATATTTATCAATTATGTCCAAAAAATTACATTATATTAGTAAGCCAAAACATCTAGGATTACAGTATCAAGGATGATGAATTTAAAATGAACTATTAATAAACAGGTAATATAAATAGATAAACAATGACACATTGTGAAAAGTATTAGAATTAAATGGGAAATTTTTTTTAACTTTTCTGGATTTGTAGAAACTGTATAAAACATAATATTCGTTTTAAGTAAATGGTAATTTATTATTTCTTTTAAATTAAATTCACTATGCAAAATACGAAAAGTATGGAATAAACTGTATTATAATAATATAAAGTAATTATTACACTTCAATTTTTTTCAATTTCAATGAAATATTAATTATTGATTTTCTAAGTTTATTTGCAGAATGTTTCCAATTTTTTCCCATTTTCATATTTTTTACTTCCACTAATTCCACTTTAAAATTGCTTCAGGACCGTATAACTATTTGTTTGTAAAATATTTTCTCGGCTCAAATATTCTCGTACTATAAATAAATTTGAGTCACAACCAGATGATAAGGTCAAGACTTGATATGATGTCTTATTTCCCACATCCAAGCTTTCATAAGATTAGAATTTAGTCTTAAGAACATGAGACACACAAAACCACTACCCATCGATACATGTCTCTTACATTTTGGGCAAATTTCTATTCTTTCTCTCTTTTCATTTTGAAACGTCATTGAAGAAACCAAAACACAAAAGGACTGAAGTTATGTTAAACATGTACTGGTTTTTAGTTTAGTTTTTATTAACTTCTCACTAGAAGCATCACGAGGGCTATTGGCGACGAACCTCATAATTTTGAACCACGGTCAATTGACGAGGACGACACATGAGCTGGCAACCCCCCTCTCCTAACATCCACAACACGCCAATGGGAGGACTTTGGGTCCCGAACAGATTTAACGTGCATCAGCCCCGGCTACACGGCGGGTCTTTGGCGGCCAAGAATCGAACCCGCGAGTCCACGATCTTAACCACTAGGCTACCGCGGCCCCCTCTACTGGTTTATATGAGCCATTTTTAAAAAAAATTCTTTTGGTTTCTTTATATTTGTTTTTCCTGTAGTACTTTCCTGTTGTACTTTCGTTTTTTGTTAGATACAAACATAAGAATGTTTCACAAGATTGCACAATTAAAATTCATATCTCTTTTCCAGATTTCAAAGATCATATTCCCGGTGTTTCACTATCCAACCTACATCGCAATAATATGCAATTTTTCATACTCGTTCTACAGGGCTTTCTTTCTTTCTTTTTAAGAATTTTTTTTCCGAACGGGTGGGTATTTTTATTATTATTCTTACACTTTGCTTATATTATTGCGTTTGAAGTAAAAAGAATACTATTTCTTACTAAAAATACAATACAATTTCTATTACAGTGGTACTGAATAATTTAAATATTTATGCAATCAACAGAAATCATTTATCAAAGAATTTAGAATATTACACCTAGGAGATTTTGGTAGAATTTAAAATATACATTTGAAAAGATAAAAAAAATAAATAAATAAAAGAATTATTCATTAATATATAAGCTCTAATTTAGAATGTAGATAAATTAATGTAAGGCACAGCTCACATAAATTTTTGAAAATCCTTTAATTACTCGCAATTATATGTTTAGCAATAGATCTGAATGGACATTACCATGATAAAACTTTTTCTCCAGACATGGTTCTTTTCATTCTGATATTGTATGATGTAACATATTTACAGAAAAATTGAGTTTTGATCTATATGCTACAAGTTTTCTTTTCTGTATAAACACTGCCAATAGCAATGAAGATATATCTATCTTACTCAAATAAAAGAAAAGGGGATTAATATTTTCCATGTCGAATTTGCAGTAAAACTGAATAATTGTACTTTTCATATGCATAAAATTCTGAAGTTTTACATTTTTCATAGTTTCTGCAAAAAAAAAAATTCAAAACGAATACATTTCTGTCACAAAAGCAAGTTTTAATGCAGACCGAAAAGGCAGATAAGCATAGTTATTTATTATTGTGTCTCAGCGTATATTTTCACTGTTACAAAGATAGACAGAATAACCGCCTGTTTATTCTTTTCTCCCTCCAGATATAAAAGCAAAAACTTTCGATAAGCACTAATGCAACGAGAGGGAGGGAGAGAAGAAAAAATATCGAAACGACGCAAAAATAAACGGAAACAAAAGAATTTTCCTCCCTTACTGAAATCCATGGTTATCTGCAGAAAAAATAAGAATCAAGATCTGCTGGTTGTTTTGATTCGCAGAGGGAGTGGTTAGCCACAAGTCCCTGATCCTTTGTCTCATCCGCCCCCAACGCCTAGGTGGTGGGGGGAATAAAAGGAAAAACAATATGGAAATTCCCGTTATTCTACCGTCTTCCCGATTTTCCAAAAAGAATAAAACGGGAGGGTGAAAAACAAGAGATACAGAAACGGAAAAAGAAATACAGAGGGAAATGACGGAAAGCTCGATTGGCGAGCGAGCGCGGTGTTTTCGCTGTGGTCACGATCGCGTACTTGACCGATGGTCACGTAGAGTAGTGGCTTTTATTTTTTTATGAGCCTACGTTTTAGGAGCCTCAGATGTGCCATTTCTGGGTTGCATGGCAGGAGGCACAGTGCAGCTTTATTTCAAGGGAATTGTTGAAATATTTCATGGATGGTAAAGAATTCGCGAGTTAGAAAATAAGAAATTCGGGAACTCTTTTCTTTTTATTCAAACTCTTTCATTGTTTTTCATAAAATAAGAAATGAGGTAACAAAAAAAAAGAGACAAATTACATAAAGAAAGAAAAATAAATAATACAAAAATATACCTTAATTGAATGATGAATTTCGCCTTTGTCATTGTTCTATAAAAATTAGAATTAAAAGAATTGTGTAATTTTTAGAACACGCACACACAATAAGAAATTATATATAAATCACCTTTAATGTTAAAGTTATAAGTATATACCCAGACAGTGTTTGAATATTTTTCTTGCTGAATCCTTTTTATAAAAGCACAAATTCATAAAAACTACTATACTTTTTAAAATCAGAAAATTATGAAGTAAAAATCATCACAAATCTGTTAGATAATTAGATGGATGAATATTCAAATATTATAAAAGTTAAATTTTCATAATCTTAGATTTTCTGTCATAATCTTAATGAACTCCAATAATTAATCTCAATCTTCAAAACAAAGGAAATTTTTACTGTGTAAACATTATTAGTTGGTTGTTGATATAATCGAACATTATGTTTTTTCCCTTAGTTATTTTTGACTATAACATGTTGGCAAGTTTGTTTCTTGAAAATGGTATAGTACTTTTGAAACAAAACCACATTTATTCATCACAGTGCTTAGTGATAGTAATTATTAAATTGTAGAAGGCAGTCATAATAATTATAAATACTATTAGTAATTATTTAAACACCTCAAGATCACAATAAATATCTAAGAAAAAAAATCTAACTCAGAGCTTTCTGATTAAGATAAAAGAATATTTATTGCAATGAAATATACTTTAAGATATCGGTGAATAGTAAATTAATAAACTGAAACATAAAATAGTCTAATAATGTAAAATAATAAAAAAAACAATTTTATAAAATATAGAAGCTGAATATAGAATTAAATTCTGTGGAATAATATTTAATGTTTTAAAAATATTTTCATAATTTATACCTAATATTTTCTCTGAAGCAAGTACTAAAATAGGGGCAATAGTTATTTTAAACATTTTACAGAATTTTTTTTTAAAACAAAATGCATTATATTTTATTTTAGTTTATTCAACTAAATTAATATTTACAGATAATAAAGCAGAAATATATTCAGGAAATCTCTTTTTTTTAGAATGAGCTGGTGCAAAGGCCTGTATAACACGTAGTATATATTCTCATTTGAAAATATCTGACTTCAATAACCCCAAGAAAAAAAAAAACTAATTCCTCTCAACGCTATTTACGAACTTATGAGTGAATATTTATAACTAATTCATAAATGCATCTGTAAAAAGATGATTATACTTACGAAAAAGAGGTATATTCACTAAAATATATATTCGACTTAATTAAGACAAAACTGCAGTTTCACTCAAAGTAAATACGTTTTTCATTTTATTTTAGAAGAAGTTTTATCTCTAAACTCATTTTAAAGAACTAAAACTGAAATTTGTAATTTCAAATTATCATGTTTGTTTTGATTTATGTTCATATTTATTAAGGGAGAAAACTTATTGATATGAGCTAAACCTTTCCTATCTTTACTTTCTTCCTTTACACTTTACTTCCTTTTTAGTTAATTGACATTCAAAACTGACTAGTGAATAAAATGAAAAAAAGCATGAGCTACTACGATATTTCCTATTTTTGTATTTTAATATTATTGTGTGTAATATATATATATATATATATATATGTGTGTGTGTGTGTGTGTGATTTAACAATATTAATACAATTTGTAATTTTAAAGATTATTCCTATAGACTGATATAATTCAACAAAATCTCAATTTAGTAAGAGGAAACATAAGTTTTTCTTCAAATGAGTACCATGATTATTCCTTTACATAAAATTTCATTATTTTAAGTAAAAAAAAATTAGTAAATAAAGGGAAAATAAACTATTGCAAGGAGTGCATAATAGATTCTTAAGGCCTCAGATTTTGATAAAACTTTAGACCATGGCTTGAATTGTTTTGATTTATAGTTAACATAATACTTTTAATACTCTGGAAATTATGACAATTGTATCAGTTGCTCCAATCAAATATGTTAAAAATGTATTTATGTATGTATGTATGTATAGACAGACAGACAGACAGACAGACAGACAGACAGACAGACAGACAGATAGACAGATAGACAGATAGACAGATAGATAGATAGATAGATAGATAGATAGATAGATAGATAGATAGATAGATAGATAGATAGATAGATAGATAGATAGATAGATAGATAGATA
>BMAW01057424.1:3351730-3371920 GCA_019974015.1 Nephila pilipes | reverse complement strand
CATTTTTGTTTACTAGATTAAAACTCATTTTTGTTTACTAGATTAAAACTCATTTTTGTTTACTAGATTAATAATCAATGCTGAAATATCATTAAGTTTAATAATATAAGTTGAATTTCAAACAACACATATCCCTGGGATCATACCATCATGACCCATAATTTCTGCGTACTAAATGTCCTGCTTCTGCGTCATTGCTCTATGTCTGTCCACAATGTGGCTCTATTATTTTTAACCGATTAAAAATGTCAAATTGCATTTAAAAATCTCAATTAAATTCCCCGTCTTTGTTGAAGTTCTCCTGAAGTCTTGAGAAAGTTTAAGATGCTACTATGGAAAACAAAGGAAATGGTAAAAAGTGGAAAGAAGTACCAAAAATATCGCCAAAAATAAATTTGAAAATTTTTTTTGGTGGTTTATGGCTTCATCTACACACTTGCAAAGCATCCAGAATTTAGAGAGATACTTTTAATAGTGTGGACTTGTATAAGTGTCAAACAAGCAGATTTCCAAAGTAACTATAAGATTGCAGTTTATAGTCACTGTAAAACCCAATGGAACATTGAAATATCTTAATTGGTCAAGAATACTTGAAAATGCGTCATTATTACATAATTGAAAGCTTTTTTATTTTTAAAATTGAAATCATTTCATCCATAAGTTATAATTAAAACATGCAAGTCCATTATAATTCTCAATTTAAATGGAACTTAGGAATCAAAACCAATTTTAGAAGGAAGACCAATTACATCTAAATACTTTGATGTTTTTCTAGTGATAAAAACTGAATGATACATTACGTATATTTCATACATACATGTTCTTCTTCACCAGATATAAAAATTTATATAACTAAACTAAATTATTTGTCAATTTTAAAGAAAAAAATACCTAATTTTATTGCTGGTAAGTCTAGTATTAACTTTAGTAACTTTAATGCATGTGAATAATAGGGCAAAAGTTTAAGAGAAGTGTTTTATGTTGAAACATATAGTAAAAGTTTGCTTAAAACTTATTTGCAAAGTAGGTATCTAGGACATTTTAATTTATTTGATAATATTTCAACAAAGGTTAACATACCTTTTCAAAAATTATTCCGGAGGATGATATATAAAATGAGTTGGATATTCATTGTTTTTTCTGCAACAAAATGAAACTAAAATATTATTGGCACAATTTTTGAACTACCATAAATTATTTTTTGTGTAAGCAATGTAAAGGCTTAATTTCAAAGAAAAGTACTGAAAAATTTAATGCATTATAACATTCGATGTGAACAGTTATAAAAAAAAATGAATCCTCATAAATATTTTCTGAAATTTTCATCGCATCCATATAAAATTATACTTCTAACTAATAACTCAAGGAAAATGAAAAATAAATTAAATTAGTGTAATAATCGATTAAAATATTTTATTAACTACTGATAAGATATTTTATTGTCACATGTTTTGATTTTTATTACAAAACTTAATTAAGGAGTTAATATCTTAAGCAGTTTGTTTTTAATAGCATATGAATTCGAGAATATAAATTCCAGGAATAAGTTTAAAATGTCTGAAGTAGCCCTAAACTATGTTACTTCGCTCAGATAATTGAACTGAAAGATGTTTATTATATTTATTTCCTAAGAGGTTTGAAAACTATTTGATAACTGCGTGCAAGTTTTGATTGCAGCTATCATTGCATTTAAATTTTGATGATCGAATGAAATATTTAAAAGTTTTTTTTAAAAAAAACACTTTGTTTCGATACCTTGTTTAAAAAGTGATGATTTCTTAGTTATGTATATAATTTAAGTTAAGAGTTTGTGGCTACTTTGATTAAAATTAAAAATATTTGAACATTAATTGTGGTTTATATTCTTTAAATATAATATAAGTACCTAACTAATAGAGTTAATGCAAGTCTCTTTGGAAAAACAGGTACATTTAAAACAAGAATTTCTCTATTAAGAGAGAAAAATAATATTTCAGAATGGTTTGAAGTTACCTCATCAAAAGGTCCTGTATCTCAAAACCCTGAAGTTGTTTTTTTATCATTTTACTCTAAAAAGATAATCACTAATAAGAAATTCTACCTTCTATTATTTGGTTATTACTGTTCCCTTTCTCTCTAATAGATTCATTTTTTCCCTTCCATCCTGAAGGTATTCGCTTACCTTCGAAAAGGATTTTTTAAATATATGAAAAAATAACTTTTTATATGCATTATACTATAAGATATGGTTAAAAATTTGAAATACAATGTAAAATTTGAAATACAATGTAAAATTTGAATAAATTAAAAATTGTTTTAATATTTCAGCTAAAAAAAAGAAAAATAGCAGTAAAATGGCACTTGTGCAAAACACCAAAACTGAAATTTAAATAAAGATATTTCAATTCTGTAAATTGTATTATGATGAATTGAATCTAATTTAGGATTTGTGTCTCTCTCACAATTATAACTTTGATAATTAAATATTTATAGGAAGTCGTACTTTAACATATAGAAAAACCGTAAAAATTTGTGATAAGTTATGACTTTTATCATCAATAAAATGCAAAGTAATCAAATTATAACATTAGAAGAGGTACAAATTCTAAATTCGCTTTCTAAAAGTATTTCATAAAAATTTAATAATATTATATGCATAACTTTTTAAAATACGTTGTTTTGCGTTGAAACAAAATATGAAAATCTTGATTTTGAGAAAAAGCTAAAAATACATTTCAACCCAGAAATTTGCCTAATTAAATAAATATTTAACATTTAAAGGCCCCTGATTTGTAAAATATAATATCTTTGTTACTTAAATAAGTTATATTTTTTACCTGAAGGCCTCTTACGCTTACATGTAACAGGTATTGTTTAACGCTTCAAATCCCTGATTTGATTGTAATCCAACTTTCGTATCCCTTTACAGTGAAGTAGCATGGATTTTCAATGTTCAGCTTCTTTAAGACTTTTAAGGATCCTTGATGTTCTTCGTTAATTTATATAATTGCATCATATGCACCCAATTTCACAGTTTTCAAACAAACAAAAACTTCCTTTGGTACTCTTTATCATATTAACATACTCCATTAAAAGATTCATTTGCATTTTGGGTCTTGGAAAATTCCTCTTATATGTTGGAAGATATTTTGATGGCATTATCAATATAAACAAACGTTAAAGTTCCCTTTCCGGTAGCAGAATGCTACTTACAATTCTAAAAAATTGACACAGACTATTATTAAAATGCTTATAACTCAAGTTCTATGTAAGATAGAAACAAAATTGAAACTGTTCTGGAAAGCTAAGAAATAAAGGTTTAATAATAGACTGTAAATAAAAAAATCGACTTTTTGACAGAAAATCGCGTTTAAAGGTAGGCGGATACCTTAAAATATTTAAACTAAGTGCAGGCAATTTTTGATTTTTTTTTTCAATACATAAACCTTATACTAGTTATTATTTGCATTTTAAAATAATTGTCTGATATTTGAACATTCATTTTACTATAATTAGAATGAATTTAAAATTCTACTTATTAGAATATATATAGAATTATTGTAAATAATTTCAGAAAAATATTTTCGCTTAGGATTTACGGATAACATTACTTCAAAATATTAAAATTAAAATAGAGAGTTAAAATTTGTTTTTAGTGTTTAAAACTTGTTTATTTTTTCATAACTGTACGCAAAGATATTTTTGTAACAGTATCTTTTTTTTTTGCAATTGAAAATTTTAGAATTAAAAAAAAAAGAATACTCTAATGAATTTTGTTCAGATTTTGAAAAACAAGTATTGGAAAGATTCAAATGGCTTAGTTATAGCTATAACCCTTAACTTTAGAATATCCATTTTCTTAAGAATCCCATAAATTCAAAACGTTAGGTAGGATTTTGTAGTCATTAAATTTATGTAAAATTCTAATTGAAGCCTTTTTCTACTTGAAATAATTTTATTCTTCAGTGACAAAATTTATTTATTCTCTATGTTAAGGAATGAAATTATTTACATTTTAATATTTTTCCGATGAGTCAATTTACAATAATATTCTTCGTTTAATTTTGCTAAGAATTTGTAAAATTGTCAAGGACGGCCCCTTTTACTTTTGATGGCTGTATTTGTTGAAATCCTACCTTAAAACTGTTTTGTGAGAATTATGTTCATCTAATAACTAAATCTAAGATAAAAGGATCCTAGGTGAATATTATTCTTAGAAAAAATACTTTTCTGAAGTGTCAACTTTATAACTATTAAAATATTTTACCATATACAGTTTCTATTTATTTGATGTTTCATCTATTTTTATCAATATCTCTTATCATTTTATCATATTTATTACTGAATTAAGGCAATAATATATCTATGTACTATCAATAGGTATAAGATAATAAAACTAGTAGTTAAAAAAAAATTATAAATTATCGCACTAATATCATTTAACATTTGTGTTGATTGATATATCCAGTGATTATTCAAGTTGATTAATGTATATTGATTGTTCAAAAACATAATAATTCGAGTTAATATTTTACAACAAAAGTGAAAATTAAAATTTTGAATAATACTTATCTGATCATTATTGATGGTTTATCATATTATTATATATTCATTAATTGTATATCATACTACTTGTTTGTAAATTTCGAACATATTTGTTGTCGCAGCACCTGAAATATATGAATCATGTTCAAAATACTTCTAAACAAAAATAAAACATATTTTCTGAAGAAAATAGCTCTACGATTCCTTTATATCCCTTCCCCATTATTTCTACCTTATTTTTAATTGCCAGGTAAACTGGCAAATAAATCAGCAATAAATAGCGTCCTTCTACGACTCAGGATATACAATCCATCACCATTAGGTCAGCATCATTGGATTCCACGTCATCGGCTGTGCGATATGTCAGGTCAAATGTGCAACACAAGGAATCTGTTGGGAAGCGCTTCTTGTCAGGATACTTTTTAGGTCATTATGTAGCACTATTCGTTCTTTGTCATATGGTCTTCGTATATATATTTTTATTTTGCTTGCTCCATATCATAGGAGTCTAATATGATGGTTATAGGAGAGACTTATCAGGAGGAATAATATTATTCTCTCAACAAATTTTTGAACAACGGTAGAAATGAATATTCAGGTGTAAATTGAATTAAATAAAAATACTCTCCATCATTAGAACATTCAATATTAATTGCAAAAGCAAGCTTACTAAATTTAAATTTTATTAGAAATTTTTAAAATTTCTATTTTAAATAAGTTACAGAACAGCCGAAACTCACAAAGTTCATCGAATTTGTAAAACCTTGAAAAAAAATGTGTACTCTTCAGTAAAATATATACAGATAGTTTTTAATTCTCCTAATATTAAATTAAACAAGTACAACCTGCATTTGATACTAATAAATGGTAAAACTTTTTCTGTAAGTATAACACATTTTAACTTTCTAATAAATTTTCTGAGTGATTATTTAATGTTTTAATTTGCACCCGTGTTTCTAATCCTCTATGACCAACTCACGAAAATATTTGTTCAGAGGAAGGACCTTAAAAATACTTGAAAAAGTCTTGTTAAATATTGTAAAAAAGTACGAAACATGCCGTTAAGTTCTAATCGCACCGTTTCATTGGTAATGTAAAAAAAAAAAAAAAACCTCCCAATTGTTTTATAATGCTGAAAATAAATGGACATATTAACGATCTCATTATTCAAGAATATATTGTAAAATTATTCGCAGTCTCGTAATCACTTTTAATCTTGATCACATTAACGTGGTATTGGAAATAGGTTACAATATTTTCATTATTTGATTATTAACGAGCTTAATCTGACGGAAGATGCTTGTGATAAAACTTAATTTTCTTAGTCCGATTGGTTCCTCAATACTTAGTTCAATATCAGTTTTGGTTAAAAATAGTCACCATTGAAGAGATACATAGCATATTATACCCAACTCGTGCTTCGAGTAACAAACGCGAAACTTTGGCAACTTTTATATTCAAAACAATTTAGCTTTATTTTTAAGGCTCAAATACATATTTCAAATCGTTTACATTAAAGGAAAATGTTTTTGTGTATTATAAAAATACACAAAAACATTTTCCTTTAATGTAAATTAATTAAATTAAACAAACAAATGTAATTAAATTAAACAAACTAAGGAACATAAATGTACAATCTCATTTTTGAGAAATTACACTTATTTTGAATAACGTCTCGTCTTACAATGATATTACGCGTAATTATAATCTTCTTTTGAAGCTTCACATATACATACAATTATTTATTTCTCTTATATATTTTGGTACAATTTTCAATGAATTGACTATTTTCCGTAACATCTGTTTTAATAACTATTTATATACTGAATATAATTTAAGCAAAATGAAATTATTAAATGCAGTGTTGTTTATCTACAACAATGTATTAATTAATTCATTTTAAACTATCTATTTTCACTTATAACCAGTCAAATTTAATGACATCTATTACAAAATGCATTTAATCAACTCGTTACATATTGGTGTGAATATAAGGATATTAATTAATATATAATAATTCCATAACCTCTCGCAGATGTTTTGTTAAATTAAATTTGTTATAAATTTTATTTTTTACCAATTTACAAGTTTTAAATGTGATAATAATTTGAAGATAATAACGAAAAAAAATTAACGTTAGGTTTAAAATAAATTTCATTCAACTCTATAATGCTATACTACTAATATTTAAAGTGTTTATTAATCACAGATATATTTAACAAACACAGAGAAGGTTTTATTTATATATTACAATTATATACAACTGTATATAAATACATGCAAAATCTCATTCAATAAAAATAACTTTAAGCATTGGATCTTTAAAGAATTTAAAATTATTTCTTATTCATAAAGTAAGTTATTGACGACCTTTATAAATTATATTTTACAGAGAAAAATGCTCTTTAGAGGGAAGGAGAAAAATGCTTCTTTTATTATTATTTACGTCATATATATCTTTTTTATTTAGAAAACATAAAATTATGAATAAATCTTAAAATATTGTGAACCTTTTTAATCATACCTGATGCTTACTTTGAAATATTACGAAAATTGGCCTTTTAACAATTTAGACATACATATTTATTCAAGTAAAGATATCAATATAATTTGATTTATTTATTAAATGAGGGTTGAATCTTAAATAGTAAAATACATGCTGATAAAATAAACATTTTGTTAAATATTTTAATTAAATGCTTTTAAATGTTAGGTTTTAATTAATGTTTCATAACAAATCTAAATATTTTAAAAAACAGTTTGCTTATAACAAAATCAAATGAATGAAAAGAACTTTTATTTCGATTACATTATTCATCTCGAAAGAAGGAAAGAAGAATAATAAAAATAACTTTTTTTTTTCCTAAACTAAACATTCAGTTTAATTATAAACAATTATTATACACAAGAAATAACGTTTTAGAAACCATTACATACAAACTTTTAAAAGTCAGAGCTAATATTTTGTGTTTAATTTATAAAAGAAACAAATTAATAATGGCTTCACTGATAAATATTCGACTTTAACCTATTAAACTAAATTTAAAAAGGATACATTTAATTTTAGACTTTCACAATTATCATATTTCAAGGCAGATATTTTCTAAATCTAAGAAATACATTTAAACTTAAAAAAAGATTGGAATACATAAATGAAATATTTTATACATAAAAGATTGAGAAAATCTTATTTTATTCGTTATATATATATATATATATATATATATATATATATATATATTTTGAAATAAAAATAAATTTATTCTAATTCAAAATTAAAGAAAGCTGAATAAAAAGATAAAATAAAATACATGAAACAATTTACAGCATTCGTGGAAATCATACTTACATATTGAATAACCATGTAAAACACCGTTGCCAACTTAAATAATAAAAAAGGGAATTATAGGAATCTGATACAAATCGTGTCTGTACAATTCAAAAGAGTTTCCATCCTTCTTTTAAGTACTTAATTCAGGTCTTACAAACTTGCGATTCGAGATTTCAAATTTCTAAAAATATTCACACGAGAGAACACGTCTTTTAACGATAACTTTTTCAAAAGATATACATTTCCAATAACTCCGATGTCGTTCTAAGCAGACACTTGATTGCTTGCAATATGTGAGAAAATAGTTTTTAAGAAATATTCCAGGTTCCCCTAGATTGGAACAGTTTCCGAGGAAGCACAGGTTTGAATAGACTCATATATTCGGTGAGTCTCTCTTATCTTAATGTTCACAGATAATAAAATTCGCAATTTTCGTCCTCCACGCTCTGTGGTGGCTCTGAATTATTACGAGGCTTGACGATGTGGTTGGAAGAATACAGTGCAATTTCTTGAAGGTGCTGTTGGGGGTTTATCCCAAACTGATAAATTTCAGTGAAAATTTAGTAAATATTTTTTAAATAAGCTGAGCGAAAGTTAGTAATTTATGTAAAATTAGTTTAAAAAGATATAATATGTGTCGAATCATATAATGAAATTATCATCAATTAGATTTACATATCTCACTAATATGCATTTCAGGTAAAGCATAATGATATTTATATATAAGTGCATAACAATAAGTACTTATTCATAAATATAAATCGGACTGTGATAAAATATTTACAGAATTATTTTATCTTTTATTTTTATTGTTTAGTGCTAAATTTCTTTTTTCTGTTATGCTAGAAATATGTAAAAATACTTAATTTACTTTTTGTTTAACTTCCTTTGTTGTTTGCTTGTATTTTTATTTCAAATTAGTTTTCAAATTATATTTTTTTAAATTTATATATATTTTATATATATCACTATAATTATAATCTAAAATTTAATATTAAAATTTAATTTATCTGATTTTTACTATATTTTTCATTCATGCTATATCTTATATTGATATCATGTGTAAAATGTATCAAACAAATCTTCTTATTTTTATATGTTTAGAATGTTATATGTAAGATCTTTTTTCCATAAAGAATTAGGATTTGGAGCTAATTGCTTGCTTTATCACAAACGTTTTTCTACATTTATCTAGATTTAATACATAATAGCCTATTTACCTACCATTGTTTAACTAGTTTTAATAAGCTGATTATATAGTAACTAGCAAATAGGCCAGTTTTATGAATAGTCTTTACTTGGAGGTACAATATAATGATTTGTGTAATATCAAAAGTAAATTAATCTTATTAGAGTATAGAGATGTATGTTTTGGAATGTTTAGTTGATTACGAATGTAGTTGACGATGAATGATACTATTTTGGATGATTAATAAGGGAATAAATAGTACTGTTTTTTTCTTTTTTTTGAGTTTATCAGATTTTTAAGATATCGGGATTATCAATGCATTCGTCTTATCATTTAGCTTTGTTGAGTTATTAAGAAAAGTAGTAAATTAAGTTTTAGCAGTTTTTGAAGGGTCCTACTGAATCTAGACAAGCCAGGTCTGATGAAGGAAGGAATAAAAATTATTACAAGTATAGAGTACGCAATATTAAGACAGAAAAAGTATTTACGTTACATATACATTTAATACGATATACCATATAACAAGCAATATAAAACTAAACGTTTTAGAATGAAAATATGTTAACAAACAAAATAGTTTGAATAATAGTTCATATAATAAATTTATGGAATTAAATACATTTAACATTTTTCAATATAAAGATTATAGTAACATATATAAAAATAAAGAAACCAAACTAATTTTTAATAAATGTAACAATAAAAAGTGTAAAATTTATGACATTTTTAATAAAGAACAATGTAATCCATGTAAAGATTTTATTTTATACAAAACTTATATTTGTATCTATCTGTTCCATTGTAAAATTAAAAAAATGTAAATATGGAAGAAAACCTCAAATTCTATTTGAAGGATTCAGCACCGACATGAGACTAAAAATTATAACAGTGTCAAAAAGAGTAATAAACTAGAGATAAGTTATACATTAGTTTATATTACTTTCATAACGAAGAATTCCTATTACACTATTTACTTTAATGGTCTTACCTGACTTTACCTTAATGTTATGCTATGTATTACCAATATATATATATATATATATATATATATATATATATATATATATATACTGCACATGATTAAACAAAAGAACAATAAAATACATTTGTAAAAATTCTAGTAACTAAGTAAATTAGGGATGAAATAATGAAAGAAAATGCTTATTATAGATGATATTAACAAAACCATTACTGATTTTGCTTGGGATTTTGAAAACTACTGTATTATTAAAAAAAATTTTATTTCGTTTAAGGAAAAAAGAAATTACTCTTAGACTTCCTATCTAAAGAACATAATATAGAAAGCCTATACCTGCCTATTATTCAGGATATTACAAATTACTCAGTTTCGAAATATTATATCAAATAAAATATTAATGGAATTTCAATGAAATAACAACGAAAAAAACAAGAATGAATATTGTACTCGAATAATATAAAATACAATTGTAAAGTTCATAACGATTTGATAAATGAAGATAACAAACTTGTAATTACTGCAAATTTAAAATTATTAAGGGCAAAATGTTAAGAGATATGATGAATATAGGTATTTTTTTGTGTTTATTATCTCTAATAATAAACAATTTACTAATAAAAAAAGGTTTAAATATTGTTACAGCTAATTTTGTTATTAAATATAGGCTATCATCGGAGGATTTTAAATAGTGTGTAACATTAATAAACAAATTTATAACATTAATTTTAAACTCATTGGAAGCACGAAAATTAATGAAAAAAAAGATATTATAGAATTCTAAAAGGATTTTGTAATAAGTTAAGTATACGAAATTTATAATAACTATGCAATTATATGTAAGAATTACAACTATAAAATTATTTATAATCAGCTAGAAAACTATTTCTTTCGTTAAAAATAAAAATTGTGAAAAAGATATTAATAGTAAAATTACTAAGCTATGTAACAAGCGGGCTTTCAAAATGTTAATATTGTATCAAATACATTTTAGCACATACATTTCATAATGAAGCAATTACAAATGTTTCATAAGATACTAGAAATATTTTTAAAAAGACTTTTATTATTAAATCTAGTTCTGATTTTATTAAACGTATCGAAAACAAAGATATATATTCTATTAAGAATTACGATTTTGAAATTTTTTTTAATTTAATGGATATAGACTATATTACGTGTTAGAGAACTTTTATAAATATTGTTAAAATATAATATAAATGATTTTATTTCACTTGAAAAATTTAATTTATTAGTTAATTTAATACAAAAAAAAATATTGTTTTTTAAATTATAAAAGGTATAGAGTTATAAAAAGATATAGATATGATAAATGATATATTACTAAAAAACTAAGATATACTAGAAGGAGGACCTGCCTGTAATAGCTAAGTTATTATCTATTAACAATTTTATGAACAGATCAAAGTAGATATATTTGATTTTAATATATTTAGATATTTTATCCCCTTGTTATTTTTAGTTATAAAAAGAAGTCATATAATCAATCCTTTTATCCTTCTTTTTTAAAGTTAATTCAAACTAATGAAAATAAGAAGGGAAAAAATTATATAAATACTGAATGAGAAAAAAAACTGAAAAATAATTCACTGCCATATTTTTGATTAAAAGAGAAAATTTTAATTTACATGAGCCCAATCTGGAACAGCATTATTCACATATCTATCTATAGAAATAAAATTTTAATTATGTACTCTGCTTTAAAAATTTAGTGACAAAGAGATATTTTAGGTAATTATAGGAAATTTCATTTTTATTTATTGAGACTAATTATCCCATATGCAAGGTGGGGGAAATAAAATGGTCCGAAAAATAACTATAATCATTATTCGGTATTGACTCTTGTTAATGAACGGAACTGCTCTTTACAGAAAATGATGGAAATGACAAGTGGTGACATCTATACAGCATCCGGGTATTAACACTTATCTGCAAATGCGTTGTCTTGAATTATTTTGGTGTTCCATCTCGCTAATGTGACTGAGAGGTGCAAACGTATTTAATGACCAGTTCAATAGAGCACAAAATGGTGCTACAAATATAAACACCCGAGTTCATTACCCATTGTTATATGAGGTACAATTCATAGAAAATGTGTTTCATACTGTTTGTACAGCAGTTTGAGAATGTTAGTGATTTAGAAAAAAATTCCTGAATAGTCCACAATGCAAAACTTAGCATCGAAATGGCGTGAAATGGCCTTATAGTAAATACCGTAATTATTTCAAAAGAGCTCGAACACCAGAAAATCTTTACTCAAGAGAAAGAATGTGTGGAAAATTCCTAGGAATACTCAATGCCTGTTATCTGTACAATAGGGAATTAAGAGATCATCGTGTCGAAACCTTATCAAAAATTATCTGCATCTTTATCCTTAGAAAATTACTATTGCTCATGAGGTAAAGCGCCCAGACAAAATTTCGCGTATTGTGTGCTGCTGGTTATTTCTGAGTGAAATAGAATCTAGACTTTCGAATCCTAAGATTTTCTGATATAAGGCACGGTTCGTCCTGTAAAGGTACATGAACTCACAGAACATGAGCCATTACGCATAAGCAAATATCCATCAATGCAGTAAGCATCCGAGGAAATATCTAAAACTCACTTGCCATCATTGTGCTGCCGAGGCAGCCGCCTAGTAAAGTCACAAAAAAAGTTTTGAAACCGTGACTGAGACACGGGCAGATGAAATGGAACAGAGAGGGGGGGAATGAAAAGCTTCGATTGGTGACGGAGGTTCTGGCCGTTGAAGACGAAGTTGTTTTTCTTTAGATTATAGTTTTTGAAGTTACAATGCGTATTTGGCTATTGTAGCCTATGTAAATTTCGTTACCTGATTTATTTAGCATGTGAAATAATTCCTTTAAAATAAATTGTGTTATCTTGGATCATGGTCATCTCTGAATCCAGAACTTGCAGTCAGTCGGATAAACAAATTTGTACTAATTCTTTGAGCAGCCTTTTCATAGATGGATATTTGGAGAGCAATGACTGGTTTCCACATGATAACAAGAATATTTCACTAAATTGACAATGCTTACCGTTATGTCCTAAATCAGTTTAATCCATTTGTGGATCAATTCACAGAAGATAAATTACATCAAGGATATTTTCAGCAAGAAGAAGCAACAGTACACACCACTTTGACTATCTTGTCTTGAAAGCATGATGAGCTTGGTGAGGAAAGGACAAGCTGCAAAGGCAATGAAATCTTCTGGCCATTACGATTGGCCGAACACTCTTCCTTATATTTTTACAAGTGAATCAGATTTAAGGATTGGGTAAACTCAAATAATCCTCTCTCAGCGGAAGAACTCCCTAAGAACAATGAAAACACTGTCGATGCTAACACTGAAGCAGAGCTGTCACTCGTATATCACAATTTGATAAATAGAGCACAGCACAACATAGACGCCAACAATGTCCAATTCCAACATTTTCTTTGATGGATTGTTCTCCTGATCATTACCAAAGATTAGTTCATGATGAGTCTGATGAGTACAGGATTGCTTAAAATAAATGATACGATACAAAATGCCATATTTTTAAAAATAAACGAGGCATAATGATAAGTAATACAAGAATAGAAATGATAAATATAAAAGTTTTAAAGTTTTATATTTTGAACACTAGACAGAACTCTTTTTTTTTTTCAGAAAGTCATTTCACAAAAGCTCTTTAGAAGCTTCAAGGAACTACTATGAAATTTAATTGGTAGCTGTGGACCAGGTGGCGTAAGGTTACGTACCTGGCTACTTAAATCACCTGATATGTCTCGATGCTATTATCTTTCCTTAGGGTATATAAAAAAAATAAAGTATATGGTAAACCATTCCCCACAAATTTGTCCACAATGGATTTCTACTACTGCACAATAAATTAACACTGGCACTTTAAAACGTGTTTGGCAGGTATTAACATATCCAGATGAAATTAAACGTGTAACTAAAGGAAGTTATGTCGAAAATTTGCGAAAAATCTCCCATATTTTCCCTTTGCATTCATGTATAACTTACCAGTATGCGTCGTTTATTTACGAAAATATAGAATTTGAAATTGATTGTATATAAAAAAAAATATAGAAATGATTTGTTTTTTTCCTTTTAAAATTTTTTGTAGGCAGATAAACAAGTTATAATTAGTGATAATTGATGGGTCTGTGGAGTATGGTGGATGGGAGAGAAATTCCTAACCTAAATCTATGATTTTTTATTCTAACTAATCGCAAAAGTAGCATATGGCTTGGCATTATCATGATTAAATATAATATGCTTCATATTGAACATCGTCAGCCTCTTTTCTTTCAGTGCTTTGCTTAAATCATCCATTTGCAGACAGTATCTCTCCGAATAGAGCTTTTTGTTAGGTTTTAAAAATTCAAAATATATTGGTTTTTGGACGTTATACCATATGTACAGCATTCTCTTATTCAGGCTTAATCTCGATTCAGAGGTAGATGAGAGAGATAATCAATATTACAAATAGGTTTTCTTTACTCACGAGGTATTAGAAACTAACTCATTTTTCACTATCAGTTACCATCCGGTCTAAAATGGGTTTATTTTCGTTCCGAGCAAAGAGAGATGTGCATAGTACGATTCGATTAAGCAAATTTTTCTCACTTTTATCACGAGGCTCTCATGTATAATGTTTATAAACCAATTCTAGTAACGATGGAAATTACGTTGTACAATAAATGTTATTAAATGTATGAAAAATGTAATATTTCTTCCATTTCACAAAAGGAGAGAACTTTCCGGTACACTATATATATATGTGTATGTATGTATGTATGTATGTATGTATGTATATAATACAAATCAAAATCTTTATAAGTAAATTAGAGGTCTACCTCAGGACAGTCCTCCCAGTAATTGCCTAGTAAATCTTTACTTCCATTTTATTTTTAAAATTGAGCAAACTAATAACGATTCTTAATCTCTCTTCAGTTATGTAGATCATTGATATTTTCAGTAAAACTAATGAGTTTAAATTAAATATATTCTAATCACATTATTTTAATTAATAAAACTAATGTTAATTCAAACAAGTTTCAATTGTTCTATTTAGAACTACAACTTGTTGATAAAATATAAAAAGCAATATTTATGATGAAAGATAGTGCTTTTAAATTCGTATAATTAAAATTCTTCTTTCGGAACATCAATTTGCATGTATCTATTTATATGAATATTATATTTAATTTTATTACTTAATAATAATTTAACCTCACATTTAGTATAAATTTTCAACAATAATAAATATATTCTTCTGTAGTTGTTTGGATTATGTTTATGAGATATTCCTTTCAAATATACATTATAAATATATTGATTACTTGCGTGAATTTTGTAATCTATTTTCATATCTAACATATAACATTGTCTTAAAAGTTAACTGGTGAGTGGCCCGGCTGAGAAGATTACAGTTATTCTTAGCACAGTTTATACCTTTTAACACATTCTTTGTACCATTTTTCTCTTTTCCGAACCTCAATATTTTATGGAACCAAAAATTTTAAACAGTTTGCATTTTTAACTTTGTATTAATTATGACAGTTAGTTTTTTTTAGCATTTAATATCAACTTTTAGGCACCTCATTTCAATGGAAAATGTCTTCCTTATCTACTCACTTGATTGAATCTTCATTTCTTTAAAAAAAATTTTGTCAGTAATGGTTTACATGATCTTTATTACTTATTGAATTTTTTTATATTATTTTCAGCTCTTTTGAATCATAATTTTTAATTTTTATTCACTTGCTTTTAATTATTGTGCTCTTCGGTTCTTAGGATACTTCAAATTAAACCTATCAAGTTGATATAGATAAATGTGAGTTAATCCCGCCATATTTTATTCTCTGCCCTACATCACAGGTTCACATTTTTTCGTCCATTTTTCTATTCAATATTTCCTCTATTTTGTTATAAATTTATATGTATATATATATATATATATATATATATATATATATATATATATATATATATAAGATATACAGAGTGAGAATGTGACCCACTTTTAAAAGGAGAAGTGGGGAATATTACTTAGTACAGTTTTTGCAAAATTTTAGTTTCCCAACGCAATTTATGCCTTTTTCCCTTTCCTTTTCCCTTTTGTTAAAATTTCCAATCTGTTATGCTGTTGAACCATGCTGAGAACGGGTAGGCACATATAAATTTGAAAAATTATATGTGCGTTTGTCTTTCCTTACCATTGGTCGTATAGCAACAAAACTTGTTAGTGTTTCGTGGAAAAGGAACTGTTAGAATGTTTTCCCTAAACAATAATTTTCCAATTTATTTTTGGTGATATTTTTTTTGTAAAAAATTTTTTTTTCAGCTATTCAGGTCCGTTTAACAGTTTTTCTCAAACTTTATCTGCTCAAAGATGCAAAATTTAATGACTATTTTAAAACTCATTTTGATTTTTCGAAATTGGTTTAAAATTAACGTAGTATTGTATTTGTTTGTATACAATTATATTTGTTTCAGGCCAAAATTATACATATATGTTTATAAAGAAAAGAGTTTGTGTGAGTGAATGATGTAGTGTAAAAGTGAAATGAAAAAGAGCTCGGAAAGAAATTTATTATGCGAAACCTATGGGTGATGGTGATGTGCAGTTATAAGTGAATTTTTAAAACTTCGCTTCAGATTTAGTAAGTTTAAATATTAAAAGGTCCAATAAAGCAGTTGTTGTCTTCACTGTGAATAATTCTAGAGACCCTTATATCATACGACGTTTAGATTATTTGTTGCGATTGAATTTATATTCACTGATGGTTTTTTTTTTTTAGCGATCGTTATATTCATTAATCTGTTTTAATCTTTGAAACAGAATGTAGAATTTGGAAGAAAAAAATGGATGTTGTTTTTCTTTGTTGTGTAATTACGATTCTGTTTTGAATGAATCGTTAAATAATGATATCCGACTATCAATTGAAGATTCTACTCATAAACAAAATTTTCAACAAAAGAATCAAAATTCTGACAACAGCATGTATGATTTTAACACAATTCTGCTATTCAAAAAATTTTCATTTTATTCATCAAATATCTGAATCTCCAAATACGTTTTTTAAATTTTTATACATAATATCTCTTGTTCTCTATGCTTTTCCGTTTTTATAATATGCCATACGTGATATGGTGTCCTAAGCATTTGCGTTCTAACTTACCGTCAGTGGTCCATTCACGATATGAAATGTCACTCACATTTCAGCTATTATTTAGTTTACTTCAGATAAATTTTTAAAACAAATTTTAGTGTAATTAGTTGAATTTAGTTTTTTTAAATATTTAAAATACTTTTCTTAATATTTTGATAAAATCTGTCTTAATAATATTGAAGCAAATTTTTTGCACCCTTTGCAGCCTCACTTTCATACGCTATACAGATTTAGGGGGAAGGAGAGAAAAAAGAAAGAACCGTCAAAAGAGAAGAGACGAAATAAAAAGAGAACTAGCAAGAACAGACAAGCATTCAATTAAAAATAATCCCTTTATTAATGTTAATAAAACTAATAGAGAAATCTGCAATAGAATTAAAGCTATGCATAAAAAATAAGTTATACTTTGAATTTGATAAAATTACCTCGCATATTTCTAATTTCTAAATTTCACAAAATTCCTATTAAATTAGAATTGTAATTTATTATTCAAATATTTACATTACTATAACTGAAATAATTTTATAAAATACTAATGATAATTTTGATAAGACTGTTATTATTAAAAATAGATATGAAACTATTAACTATATAAAAGATAAAGAAATTTAATCATATTTATTGTTATAACTGAAGTTTGGAAGGTGTAGATGATTTCTTTAAGGTTATGTTAGATAATTATAAAAAAATAATAATTAATAATTCAATATCTCATAAAAAAATTTAAATATCTTATTAATCTTGTTCTATAAGAAAATTGAAATAGTTATAATGGTAAAAACTATAAACAAATTAAAAGTATACTCTAAGAGGGTCCTGCTATTAATAGTCTAGCTAGTATTTACCTACATTTTTTTGAAAATAAATTTAAAGATAACAATAATCTGAAATTACTTAGATCTATTGATAATCTTATAGTTTTTGAAGTTAATTTTAATACAGATATCACATCAGATTTATCCTTTAATCCTTTATATTTAAATCTGGTTAAAGCTTATGTAAATTCTTATCAAGAAAATATCTTAGATATTAATTTAAAAATAGTTAACAATGGGATTATTTGAGTAATATTTCTGATTAGAAAGATAATTATTCTTTCTATATTAAAAAAAAAGTGCTATCTTTTTCTGGAATATGAAGTTTAATTATTTTTACAAACATATTAGATATATATTTATTGAGAAATATCAAATTAGTTAATTTGCTAAATAACTTAGATAATTTCTATATTACCAGAACAAAGACTGATTGTTTTATTATTACAACGTTTTTCTGAATTTCACTTAGTGTGTGTGTGTGAGTGTGTGTGTGTCATCAAATTTTCGATCGTTAATTTAACCAACTTCCCATCAAGCTAGAGCTTTGAAATTTTGGGAATCGTTCGTACTCGCCCAACAATGCAATATTTAGACGCTTGCGACAAGTTTTAACTAATATTTCAATAAATTTAAAAAGTCAAAATATTCTTTCCTCTCGGCGATTTTAGGATTGAGGAAAAAATTTCTTTCCCTCTCTGGGAGCACCGGGCACTCCCCACGCCGCATGAGGAATCGTAAACCTTTTGTACTCACAAAGGGAAGATACTATCTCCCCTTTACTATCTCCGAGATAGTAAGGGTTGCTGACTTTTAGTCAGTAATCATTCTCAAGAAAGAAAGTTTCCAATATTTGGCGCCATGTCTTATCACAATAATTTTTTCTGAATTCTGGTTCCAATTCTTTTTTTAATAGAACGACTTACAAACTTTCAAATGCATGTTTTGATTTTATGAGTATTATGAATTTTTTAATACGCTCACAAATGTCTCTTTTTAAGTAAATTTTGAAGTTAAAAATAACTAACAGTTTTAACTAATATTTCAATATTTTTCTTATTATAAACTTTGCCACCATATAAAAACGTTGTTTTTAAAAACGTTGGTTTTTATATCGAATTATTTTTAAAAGAAATTTGAAACATAAAAATAATATAAATGTGACTAAAATATATATTCCTTTCTCTCTCTCTTTTATTAATATTACTTTTGAAGTTTTTTTTTTTTTATTTTTTCTATTTTTATTTGACTTTATAATTCTTTTTTTTTTCTTTTCTAACTGCATTTTTTAATTTTATTATTTTTATTAAAAATATTAAGTATAATTTTTAAGTACTTTATTATTTTTAAATATGTTTTGAATGAATGCAATTTTTCACTCTGGTGATGACAATTTTTTTTTATTTTGTATCCGATTTATTTTTCATATTTTAATTAAATTATTTATAAGTTAATTTTTGACTTATTAAATTTATTGATCATAGCTTCTTTTTCAATGGGTTTTTTAATTTTACTGTTGAGTAAAAGTAAGCAAACAATTTTTTTTTGTTTATGTCAAACAATAAATCTACTTGTGTGGTTTTACTTAAAACATTCAATCTATTTTTAGATCGGCGGTGAATTCATTAATGAAGTAGAGAAAGTATGCGTAATGGTACTAATTATATATGAATAAGTAATTATGTCCTATGTTTCTAACTAGTTTTAACAGCAGTGTTCATTTTATTTTATTGTAATTTATTGCAGGTTTTTTTTTTTTTTTTTTGATTTTGTAATTAATTGCTTTCTGCTATTGATTTTATTTTCTATAAAAAATTCTACAATTTATTTATGATGATGTACCATTGATAAATATTTTATGATACATTACATTTTGAATTGTTTAACTTGATATTTATTTTGTGATTGATTCAATTTTACTCTCCCTTTAGTTAAGCTTTTTAATGAGTGCTATAAGGTCTTAGAGGTTTTTGCTACCATCTTTTTATAACATAATTAACAGAAGTGCAATGGTTTGAACAGTAATTACTTGTATAAAAACACATTATTCTATTCCAAATTAAGAACAAATATGAATTTTCAGTATATATATAAATATAAATAAATAAATATATATATATATATATATATATATATATATATATATATATATATTGAAAATAA
>BMAW01057424.1:3336258-3346730 GCA_019974015.1 Nephila pilipes | reverse complement strand
TCCTTTTTTAATTTTTTTTTATTTTAAATTAACTTAGGAAATGAACTTTCCTAAATTCCTTTCCGTATTCAAAAGGAAGTTTACGTATTGAAAACTAAAGAGATAGCACGCCCATCTAGTTTTTTTTTTATTATAACTCTCATTTAAGTTTTATAAAAAATATTTAGCTCTTATCTAAAAATTTAAAGTTAGATACAATTCTTTTTGGAAGTTTTATAAGTAAAAACTGAGTTTCAAAATGTTTATAATAGTAGAAATAAATTCTTAGCAAAGAAGATAAATTTACATTTTTTTTCTCATCAATAAAACACAATAATAATTAATTAATTTTTTTAATTTATCTTTCCCAGAGGCGAACTTCTAAAACAATTTCATTATTATTCATAGACCCTTTTTCTGTTTCTTTATTAAGAAAAATAAAACCACCGAAAAAAAGGCAAGAAATTTTGAATCAAATTATAATTATGATTTGAAAATTCGAGAAACTATTTATTAAATAGTAAGGTTCAATAACTACAGTTTTTTTATTTGTTACCTGATTTTCAAATTCTTTGTTGTAGCTGAAATCGATTTGTATCTGCTCACATGAGATGAGTTTAAAATAGCGAGATATCATTACAATTTGCAATTTTCATCTCTTGTCAAAAACAAACAAGCATTTCAAGAAATATCACTTTTAATCAGATATCTAGATGAAAGCTGATATTAAAGTATGGTGTCAACAACATCCACTGGAATTCTTTAACGAAGGGTTTGATATAATTTTCTCGTACTATCGCAAGTGATTGAAAAGAGACAAGAACTATTTGTAAAGGAATTTCATTAATTGTTTATTTAATTAACGTCGCATTTAGAAGCAACACAAGGGCTATAGGCAATGGTTTTTAAATATGAATAGTGCGTTACACGCAGCTTTGTGAGAATCGGGTAAAAAATAAAAAGTTAATAGCCAGGAAGGAAGTACTTTTTCACTAAGCCTCGTATATTTATTAATTCTTGTTACATTCTTAATCTCGTGTTGAGCAAAGGTAGCTGATACTTTAAAATGTTTGAAATTTTAAGATAATTATCATTTTAGAAAAAGAGAATTATTCTCTAATTCTATAAAATTGATATTTGTTAGAATTTGATAAATTGAACCCTGGAAAATTGCATTTTAAGATTTTTAATAAGGTGCCATGGCATAAAGAAAAAATTCCTGCACATTTACATTTATCTCAATATATTTAAGAGAGAAACTCTGATACTCTTAACTCAAAATCTATTTTATCCATAGTGCTGATAATTTCCATGTAATACTTGCAAAATGAAATAATTTCCAGCAATGTAAAAGTGTTTTTCTTAATAAACACATGCAAATTTAAGATGTTGCTAAATATTTGTATAAACATTATGGGTAATGGGTATCATAAAGTTTTTAAAAAAAATTAATTTTATTATATTCGAATTTTAAAATTACAGTTATGTTTAATGTATAGAAGGTTAAATTAATAAATGGACTGCTAATTTTTAAGGTTTTAACTGTTGCGAATTTTATGCAAATGCGCTTAAAGTTACACTATTTGCAGTTGTAAATGCAACTACTGATTAGTAACTGCTCATACATAATTATTTGTGGATGTAAACTGAATTTTCTTTACACAAAAATATATGTTTTATTTATACAAATATATACAATATCGCAATGTTAGAATATATCTTCCATTAACTTAAAGGTTTTTAAAAACCTTAAAATAAGCTCATTTTTCTTCTCGAATTCATTTCAGTTACCTTAATTGTTCGAGTTCATTACATTAGACTGTCACAGTGTACCTTACTGAACAAATTTAGATTGAATTCAAACTCACCGTAGCTCTTCTGAAAAGTTTTAAATTTGCGCACCGTCCCTTTGCAACACGGTATCTAAAAATAACAACCCTGATAAGAGTCTCTAACCTTACTCGGAACATTTTATTAGGGAAAATTTTTCTGGCAGAGTTCTTGTTGTTTTATCAACTTTCTTTACAACCCTACTGCTACACGAACACCTCAGCTTCGCATGAGAGATCGACAGGAGGGCTTTTCATACTTATTTGCATCTTGTATTGACAAAAAAGAAATACTGGCTTTGAAAAGCCAACTAACCTTTACTACACACTTCACGGATGTGTGATTTTTCCGGTGCCGTAAGATTTTGAAGAGAGTTGTGTGGGTGTATGTATTTAGTTGAATAATTGATGAAGCATGCTTTACTTTTCTATGTAGTACTTAAACAGTAGTATTTAAATTGTAATTGACAAGAGATATGGAAAGAAAGGGGAAGGTTTTGTTGGAATACGAGAAAGTCAAATTTATTAGGTGCTGAACTAATAAAAAATATAAGCATTTTCTTAAAATGTTAATCTCAGTGCAACTTTCTTACTTGTGAAAAGGAAAGAAGAAATAAGGAGATATTTTCTTACGAATTTTATAGAAGATTTTTTCTTAAGTTTAGTAAAATTTTAAATCTATTGTTAGATTAAGGTAAAATATAATTTACCGTTTTGATGGATGTAGTTTTGTATAAAATATTTCAGTATTAATTTATGTTTGCATATAAGTATAATCCGAACTCTTTTTTTATTAAATTCTTAAACTTAGAAATTAAGAACATTATTCATGTCTTTGCAGCATATCAGAGCTTTAAATTTAATTCCTTAAATAAATTGAAAGTATTTGTGATTTATTACTAATATAAATATCCATGAACGTATATATTTAACACACATGTTGATTTATAAATCTATTACTACAACTGAAATATACATTAAGTATTTAAGATAAAATATATTTGTGAATAATGCTACACGGAAATCACTATTCAACATTGCTATTATGATCAGTGATACCAAAAAGCTATATTTGGGTCTAAAAAAATATTTACCGTAACTTTTAATGCACTCAAATTTAAATAATTTTTTTAAAAAACTATTTTGAATTTTTATTTTTGTATAATGTTTTAAAATTCAAGCTCTTTGAATAATTATTTGCTTAATGTATTTTGATGCTTTGAATTTTCTTATGATTTGCAGAAACTGTAAATTATCTTAGAATGAAATATATATAGAGAGAAAGAGTACAGAATATAAGAGTTGGTTACACAGCCTTGGTTAAAAGTATTAGGCACTCTATAAAAATATAATTATTTGAAATATGGGCAAAATGAGCAAAATCCCAACATTATGTCATTGAATATAAGAAATATTAATTAACAACAATAATATATTTAATGTATCCATTTATATCTTTAATTACAGCAACAATTCTATTCAACATATTAGCCATTAGTTTACGATAATCTTCAGCATTTATGGCATCCCAAGTTTATTCGATATCATTTTCTTTGGATATTATTGAATATTGACAAATCTTAGGCTTTAAGTTAACCCATAAAGGTTAAAATGTTAAGTTGGAACAAGAATTAGTACCGAAACACCATTATTATGGAGAATTCATTACATTGATACTACTGATTTATGACGGGGTACATTACTTTACCGAAATTGGAGGATACCTATGCTTGTGTCACCAAATACTTTTTTATGGTTTCAAGAACATTAATTTTTTTAAGGTTATTCATGTAACCTTCCCAAAGGAACATTATTACCCACACTACACTGGATATCATGCATCTTCAGTTCATAATGCTACTTCGTCCTTATTTAAAAGGGAAAACTACACACTCGGTGTTGTATTCAACAACTCGCATAGACTGTAGACCAAACACTTACAAGTTAAGGAGGAAATGAATATTTTAAAAAAGAGACTAATTGTTACCAAATATTTATAGTGAATATGGTTTAACGATAATTTTTGTAGGAAATAGAAATAAAACAAAGCTTACCAGATAGTTTAAGTTATCAAAAAAAAGAGTAGATGAATATTATTGTTTTGTAAGTGGCTTGTGCAATAAAGCCCAATTTAACCTCATTCCCTTGTGTCTTTGAGGGAGCCTTCCTTCAGACCACCAGGTAGGAGCATCTATGTCACAGTTCTAGCTCTAATTGAGTGCCCAATTACCTGTGGTAATTCTGTAGAGAGCCTATAGAAGGTTCCTTTTTTTATTTCTTATTAATCCATGAATCAAAGACCAAACTTCATCTATTCGACGTAAAGTTTCTTTCATCCAATTCTTATTATTTTCAAGCGTGAAACAGCTTTTTAAGGCGTCTCAAAACATTGTACATTACACATCGTGGACATTTAATTTTCTTGTTAATTTGAAAAGATTTCCCTTGCTTGCTTATCATAAGGATCTTATACTCTAGCTTAACAATCAATTTTCAACATTTTGGCATTTTCTATTGTTGAAACTCTGATTTTCAAGACTATCTTCTAACTAGAACAACATAGCAATGAAACACTAAGACAATGAAGCTTGGAATCTTAGGAAACTCATTTTTGGAGCAAACAATAAAAGTAAATAATTTAAAATTTAGCTGTGCGTGAAATTTTATTTTTTATGCACCATTTATGATTTAAAAATAAAATTCCATAATTGTTTACGGTAAATCAATTTGTATATAACCATTAATTCATTTGTACCTGGCTTTTATTTTCAAGTGAATATATAAAATTTTTACGAAAAAGTACACAAATTATATTCGATAAAACTGGAATGTCGGACCTAATAAATAATTCATGGGAGATGGAGGCAATGGAAATTACGTTTTAATTTAAGTAGAAGGGAGAAAGGATTGTTCTCGTATGACATTGCTACTGAGATATTACGATAAATAAAACAAATGTTTACATTTCAGATTTTTAGGATTTTTCCCAATGAATTCAACATTTGTATGTTTATAATGCTAGAATCTTTAAACTTCTTTAATGTCTATAAACATAAAAAAGAAGTTTAATCACTTTACTTTTCTTCTAAATGTCTTAACACAAAAGAGCCTTTAACACAAAAAATGCCTCTTATTGTAAACTTTTATTAGATTTAACACTGAATTTCTTATTTGATATAAGACTTTAAATTTACTTATACATAAAATTAACTGAAAAATACGAAATAATTTCTTAAATTTAATGCATATTCTAATTTTAAATTTGTACTGTTTTGTTCAATAAATTCTGTAGTTGTTAATAAGACCCCTTTTTATATTATACGGCATCACATTCACCAAGGTTTAATTACTCAACCAGATTCAAAGCACGTCACTCAAAACACAAAGTATATTCATTATTTCCATCTCTGTATTTTATAGATACCAAATACCACTCATTTATCAGTGAAACGATTCCTCTCTCAGTGCCTTATTCCTGTGGGCAGCATTTTGGTTTTCATTAATTCACAAGCTCTCCCCTTGGCAATCAAGAGTATGTTCCGAAAATGGCCGATTTCTGTGCAAGCTTCAATGAACCAATTCCTGCTTTCCATTTGACTTCCACAGATAGAAGCGGCAGTGGATTTCATCAGACTAGCACGTATAAGCACCCGAATTGTTTAGTATTTATAAGCTAGAGTGACTAATTTGAATTTAATTCAAGTACTCCCGCGCGTGTAGATGAAACCCCACTGCGCAGAATCTAGCCACCGTCCGTGGGTTCATTAACTTTAATATATGCGTGATGGCGGCGTTTGTCGCAATTTTGGAGAAAATGTTTGCATACGTTTAAATTTCTCACAGACCAGAATCTCATTCTGTCTTCCCATGACGGGGAGTGTTTGTTTTGAGAGTATTGTTCGTCTAAATTTCCCGTTTTCTAAATTTACAGCAAACTTGAACGGAACATGAACTCGTAATTTTGAGGTGTACATGGTTATTGCTCAGATGAAGGGGAATATATTTTGAGCTAGGTTATCACTCAAATGCTCTTTAGTGGATACGTCATCATTTAGAATGGAAAACACCCCTTATTCGAAATGCAGATTTCTAGAAATAGGATTATGTTTTAAAGCGAGTTTGTGTGTCGCTAGGGTTAATCACTTAAGTATGTGCAAATGTTGTTCACGATTAGTTTTCAATTTTAGATCTGTGTCATAAATTTGCGGAGAAAGTTAGGTAGAATCAGAATAAATTATTTAAATCTTGCTCTGCCACGAGTCCTTTAATAATCAATTAAACTATGGGATAAACCTGAAATTTATGTAAAGTGATGCAATTGAAATTGTTTTTGCAGAGTACTTCAAATCAATCTTCATCAACCTTTAAGGCTTAGAAATCCCTATTTATTTAACATAATATATTAATCAAGAATTTACAACGAGAAAAAAACTCCAATAATAAATCATCAATTAAGAAAAATAGTAGATTCTATAATCTTACGAATATTTCCTAACGGAAAAGTTTTTTAATTTTAGAAAAATCAAGCTTAATTTCCCCAATCTGTTTTTAACTATTAGTTAGTGTAACTGTTTTCCTAAAAAACAGTTTTTTTCTTAAACTACTTATTATAAAACAGTATTTTCAACCAACATTCAATTTTAAAGTATTTTAAAGAATTGAAAGCACTTAACAGTCTTATTTTTAGCAAAAAGATGCTATTTTAAAAAGCAGTTGAAACAAAATGCTATCAGTTTATTCACACTAATTTCAAAGAAAAATTATATACGACAACGCTGAACGAAATAACCTTAATGTGCTTCAAAGTAGATACATCGTTGATAGTACCTATTTTTATAGTAATACGAGTATAAGGTATATATATATATATATATATATATATATATATGTGTGTGTGTGTGTATGTATGTATATCAAAGTAGATACACAGTAGATACTAAAGTAGATACTACTTTGAAGCACATTAAGGTTATTTCGTTCAGCGTTGTCGTATATAATTTTTCTTTGAAATTAGTGTGATTAACTGATAGCATTTTGTTTCAATTTTTTTTTAAATAGCATCTTTTTGCTACAAATAAGGTTGATAAGTGCTTTCAATTCTTTAAAATACTTTAAAATTGAATGTTGGTTGAAAATACGGTTTTATGATAAGTAGTTTCAGAAAAAAAAATTTAATATTTTTGTCAAACATTTTATCTCCAAGTTCTATTGAAGTTATTGTTTCCTTTAGTGCAGACTATTAATTTACATAAATAGTTAAAAATTATTAATAAAATCAATTTTTGAAAATATGTGTTGTAAATATTTATTTAGTTGCATTGGAATGTAACTTAATTATCTTAAAATAAAGTCATAATTGTATCTAATTTTCCAAAAGTATCTAATTAATGCTTATAAAATTATAAAATCTTGTCCCGTTTTTATTTATAAGGAAATTAACTGCAAAAAGAAAAATATGCAAATTGCAAAGTCACTTATTTCAACAGCAGAAACTTTTTACATAAACGCATTTTTCGAAGTATCATTATTTGAATGGTGTTTCACTATTTATTAATTATTATTGAAAACATACTCGTAATACTATATCACAGATTTCAAGCTTTTTTTTATCAGCCTATTAAAATACATAAACCAGTATTTCATGAGAATTTACATTAATTTATTCTATCAGTTAATGTTTATTTGAAGAAATTAAGATGAGAGTCCAAAATCATACATGTTTTTCCATTCTTCGATAAAAAAAATATGTTCAATTTTTAGAGGTTCATCTAATTACCTACAATGAAAATGATTTTGGTTATTTTATAGTTAATGAGAGGAATCATTTGCTTGTTTAAATTTTCTCATAAAATTATTTATGTATTAATATTTCATCATGAAACTGGTATTTTTAATTTTATTTTACATTATTTTTGTTGCATGGAGAATTTTGGGATTAATTTAACACATTTGAAGAGCAATTTACTAAATAGCTATAGATCTTTTATTTGATTAACCGTAGATGTAGTCTCTGCTCATACATTTTAATATTCAATTGCTGCAGCATTTCTTAATGTGTGTGTGAGCTTCCATCTTTTTATTTAGATAAATATAAATAAATAAATTAATTCTGTTTTCACTTGTTCAAATTCAACTTTACACTTGTTTTAAATGTAAAGTTTCTCAGATGCAATTGTTTGTTCCTTTTACACATGTAAACCAGTGATGGTCTCAACAGCATCAATCACTGCAAGACATTTTTATTTTATCTCTGCTCTAGCTTGAATTCAGTCCCGAAAATATATTAATTTTCATGAACTAAATATGACCTTACAGAAATACTAAATATTAAAAAAAAAAATGTAAAAAAGTTTGATTATAAGTTTATTATGAATAAATGAACATAATTAGATTTGTGCATACAATCAAATTTTTGGTGTAAATATTTTACCATGTATAAAAACAATGTATTCATTACTCTTTTTTTTTCTTTATAGCTGAACATAATTTACGAAGACTATTGGTCATAAACAATGAAAGGGTGAGAATTATTTCTAAGAATCTATAAAGGAATTTTTTCAAACCTAAAGCAAAAAAATAAACACAAACTCTGTTTTGTGCTTTTTTAATAAATAATAACTTTTATGTTATTACATATTACATAAAAGGTATTACATATTTAAAAACACAAAATTGTATACAGACTGAAGGATATTAAAGCTTACATTGTTAACTCTTAAAATGCATACAAAGAGCCTATCAATTTAACTGATAAAATGAACGTGGTAAATTTATTCTTTCACAAAATGAGTCTTTAGTAAAATAACACAACCAATATTTTCGAATTTAATAGCAATTACGATAGTTAAATGCTCGCTTTTCAACAGCAGGTACACTAATATTAACTTTTTCATATCCTTAAATTTTGTTATTTTTAATTACTGTATGTACCACATCCTCTTCTCCACATTGGAATTAAAAAATAAAACATAAACATAACTTGCTATCCTAATTTTAATAAAGTGGCTTATTATGTCATACAATTCCATCGTTTTTATTCAGCGAAAGAACGAATCATGAAATTTATCAAAAGAAAAAGCGATTGCCTCAAAGGAAAAGTTTCTCAATAGTTCCTAGGGACAATCGATAGGAATTCAGCAGAAACAGTTGGTAGATCAATCCTCATCTCGGATACAAAAAAGAAAAAATAGTATTGTTTCCCAAACACCGAAGTGTAGTGGATACGATCTAAATAATAATAAAATAAGAAACACTAAAATCGAAATAGCAATGGAATCACAAATTACTATTGGGTCTGAAATCTAACATCTTTTCTGAAAAAACAAATTATTCAATAGCAATTCTGGAATAGCTTCCCTAAGTGATACAATATGTATAAATATATGGATATTTATATAGATATAGATATATATAATACCTACAGTCGTATGTCAAAAATAATAAAAGAGAAGAAAAAGAACTTAAACGTTTTCGATTTCTTTTCCCCCGTTGTATAGGGAAAAAAACTCGAAACTAAGAAGAAAAGATAGAGTGTATTGAAATGCTTCTTTTTCAGAGTCTTGCATTTTGTTTTAAATCCTGATTCAATAAAAGGATGTGCCATTTATTTTTAATGACATAGAGGATTCTTGATCTCCCACACTGGAACGCTTCATGATGGCGAGGGATTGGGAAAGAAATTACTGCTCTATAATTTCTTTTTTTCTTCTTTCTCTTGTTTTCTTCCCTTCTCATCACGCATTTCTGAATATTTCACAAAGGGTTTGGATCAAAGCTTTCTTATTTTATCGTCTAAGGCTTACTCTCGAAATACATTATGTCAAACGTCCTCTTTCTTAAAATCAATGGGAGTGCGTCGATTACAAAAATTGTGTATTTATTTTTGTTTTATTTATTTTTCGGCATGTTTATCAATAAATAAAACTCTTACTTTTACGCACTTTACTGTGTAAAAGAAAGCAACTTTTCTGTCTACTGTATAAAAACTTTATAATAATAAATGTAGAATTTGTATCATTCTTTAATGTAAATACTCGAACTAGTCCCACAAATACAACTCTACAATGCTAGCTCAAATTTCAGAATATTTGATTATTTTGATAAAATAATGAACAAATCGTTATAATCTAATACGCACATGAGTGCATTCGGTATATGCCAATATATTGTTTCATTATTTAATAAAATATGCTTTAAAGAAAATTAACAGTTTTATTCATTTGTTATAGAATATTTGAAAATATGTGTACGCAATATATAATATTTTTATAAAACTATTAAACGCTTGGAAAGGAAGTAATGAAGAAAAGATCGAAATAAAATTTAAAAAATGATAAACATCTCTTAAAAGAAGTATTGACCTCACTCCATTTTGAGACACATGATTGACTTAATAACTTTTAGAACAGTCTAGTGATGCGCACGATACCGTAAAATTACAAATTTTCTAAATTTCAACATCATGTGTCAATTTTGGTGCTCAATTCCTTTAAATCTGTAGTAAACTCCTTTTTATGTTGCTATATTTAGTAAAATCATGTTTCAAATAGGCGATTGGATTATGTCATTGTCGCCTCCAAAGTTCTCTACATTACCTGCGGGTTACCGGAGCACTTTGTATATATATATATATATATATATATATATATATATATATATATATAT
>BMAW01057424.1:3317925-3332876 GCA_019974015.1 Nephila pilipes | reverse complement strand
AAAAAAATCCTATGGCATTGAGTTTCATTTATGAGATAAAAAAAATCCTAAGATTTTTTTTACTAACAATCACTCAATAAAATACTTAAGTAAGGTAAATAAAACTAATTTTCTGAATCATGACTAAATTATCACAGAATATCATTTGAATTCTTTCATACCCTTAAAATAAATATAACTATTTCTTATTTCATTAAGAAATGTGCTTAGAAACTTCGATTCTGATGTCATGATACCAAAAAAGTAAAGACCTAAAATAATAAACAATATGTTGCATCATAAGACATTTATAAAAGTATAAATGAGGTATAAGATAGCATATTTGAAGAAGAAAAAAATATTTGTGCATCAAGAGTGGCAAACTTTCTGTGAAGTTAAATCGGCATAAGATATGTGATATAAAAATATCAGTTTTAATACAAAATAAAGCTCATGTTAATTTAACGAAAGTTCCTTAAACTTATTCTGCTTAATTGCATGTTTTTATGACCTGATATAATGATTTGATAAGATTTCACATCTTTAATTATTTTTAAAGTTGTGTGAGATTTAGAATACTCAAAAATATAAGATTAACAATTGCATGATTATTATAAAATTTAAATAAAAATTATAAATTCTGTAATATTTAACATAGATGTAAAATAATTACAAAATGAAGCTCTAAATCTCTATTCTACAGACTATGTTATAAATATAAAAGGGATGGTTAAATTTTTAACTTTCGCAAATAATCAATTTAAACTATTTCAGATATGTTAAATTATAATTTAGTTTGTATACCACATATTTTAATGGGATAAACGAAAATTAATAGTTTTACTCATGAGACAATGAATTATTTTAACTTAATTGAAATCATTTTTGCCGTTGAAAATATATTTTAACAGTTTTTATTAATAACTGCTACTAATCAAGTATAAGAATGTGAGTTCAAAATTTTAAAAGTTCCTAAATATTATAATTTTGATTGATCTATAAATGTATAAAATGTATTAATTTCAGTTTTTAATGAGTCTGTTGATAAAATGATAATTGTTGCATTGCAAAAGTTAATCTAAAAGTAAATTTACTATAAGACGTTTTATTAATAAATTTTTTATAATGTACTTTTATGCTGATACAATTAAGGTCTGTTCGTATTGAGAAATAAGATCTTAGCTTGAGCTATAATGTTACGCAGAAAAATGTAAAAAATGTTTAAAGAACTTAATAAGGTCCAAATAGTTTTTATACCGAGATATATCACAAAAAGTAATTGCCATTTATTAACATTCAAAAATTAAGAAATTTTCATTTTGTCTTATAAACGTAAAAATCAATTGAACCGTAAAATAGAGGGAACATACAACTGAAAATATATCACAATGAAAAAATGGAATGGATCAAATAAAATTAAAGCATTGAAATACACAGTTAATTACATATAAACTATTTCAAGCACTTTCTCTAATTTTGAAATATTTTTCTATACCGAAAGTTATTCTAAATTATTATTCAATTCTGTAACGTTAGATGGAAAGAAATTCTTTTAAAAATAGCTTAAATTTTTAATAAAAGGAAACTTGAAAACATCTATTCATTTTTAAGTTTAACAATTATTTTCGTTGTTGTTAGTATTGACTACACATTTATATTAAGACCTGGGAAATTCGTAATTGTCTTTTTTAGTAATTGAGGTTATTTAATACTTAGACCTTATAGGAAATTCTTCACCTATTATTAAACTTTACTTATTTGCATCATTCAGTAACCTTATCCCAAACATTATACAACCTGTAAATAATAGCATGATAGTCCTGTTACAAGAAAAAAATCTATTATTACACATTTGGTACAAACTTTTATTTTTTTTTTCTAAAAAATAAAATTTTATTTTATTTAGTCATACTAGAGATTAGGAAAGCAATTAAAATCGATTAACTCTAATATTTAATGTATTCAAAACCAATTCCTTCCCTTCCCCCACTCCCTCTTCATTTAATTTGAAATCTCCAACATCAAAATCAATTTAGGCCCATCCCTACTGATCTCGATTCTTTTTAAGATTAACTTCCAGATCACAATTCCAAAACCTTCCCACTCCGTATACGACTAGTATTAAGAATATGGCTCTTCTCCCTGCCCCCTCCTTTGAATCATGCTCTTGTGAAGCGTCATGTCACTCCAGAGACAAGTGTGAGTGTATCTTATTACTGTTGTAGAATGGGGCACGCTCGTAATACGCTTCATACACGAAATAGGGGTGGAGAGAAGCTCAAAATCTGATCTCCTAAGGGAATTAAAACACTGGGTGTAATAATGATAAAACGCATGCCTTTTCATCGACCCTTTCTAATTCTCCGTGTATCGAGAATTTGCACGGATGACATATATCTCGACGTATTCGGAGAAGTTCAGATGTAAAATTAAATATTCAAAAGAAGAGAGTGTAGTATCAGACATCGATAGCATGATTCTTTGATTACAATTTTAAGCTCTTCTTAATTGCACTTGACAAGCAGTATATTGATAGAGTTTATCTTAAAAATTCAATGTAATGAAACTTTTGTCCCTTTTCGATAACTGATTGCTCTTACTGAGAAGCAAAAAGTAGGAGACAACTTAGAAAAGTTGAAGTATTTATAGAACTAAGGAATAGATCATATGTCTTTTTTACTAATGCTTTGTCGACTTGTTATATATATATATATATATATATATATATATATATATATATTAAAAATCAGTCACTACTATTATTTGAAAAGTGCTAAATGATAATTCTTATGATGAAGTAAGTGACAGGAGACATATTGAAACGGTTGCGGTATTTATTGACATGAAATTCTAGTGCAACTTTTTCTCTTCTTTGTCAAGAAGTTTTATAAATATATGTTGAAAATCGATTCTTTTTATTTTTAAAAATAGTTTTAAACAGTATTTAAAACGAATAAGTATTTAATTTTCCAAGTTAAGAGTTAAGCGTTATTGTTAACAAATATTTTATATTTTTATAGAGATGTTAAATATATTTACTGTATTTAATGTGATTACTTTTGACATGGTTACATTAATTAAAAGAATTATTTTCGTAAGAGAAATAAAAGACAGATACAATGAAATTTCCTAAGAAAAGAAATTGAAATTTCAACAATTTTCTCGAAAATGGGAGAAAAAAAGGGCGATTCAAAATGAAAAAAAACAAAACTTTATGAAATCATTTTGTTAATATGTAAGACTCACGAAATGTATTACAGAAAAAATAGACGTCATGACGTTATTTGAAGGAAATTTGGTTAACTTGGTTTAAAACAAAGACATAATTCAAATTATCTAACATTTTTGTATGTGTGTGTGATGAATTCAGCTGATTTTCAACATATATTTTAAAAATCCTTCCTGAAAGATTTTCTAATAACAAATGTATTTTTAACCCTTTTTTTAAAAACATTTTGCTTCAAATTTGATCTTCAGTTCTTATTAATTTATTTTTTCAGTTAAATATTTAACTTAATTTACAATACCTGAAAAAAATGCAGCTTTTTGAAAGAGGGATTTTCTAATTTTAAATTCATGTTATATTAAAATAAAATATGGATTATTCAAAATCACATAGATCTTACAATGAAAAGTCAATAATTTGTAGCACCCGTTCTTAAAGCAGTGAATGCTTGTGTGTGAATAGATAGGGAAGTCTTTCTTACAATGTTTCACAGCAATTTGGGGGAACGCCATATTTGGATAAAATTGTTTCCAATTCTGTTAAATTTTCTAATAATTTCAGAAGGAATTCCAAATTGTTAACCCATCATAGACCAAACATTTTTACTCTGTGAAAAGTCTCGTGCAGGAGAGTCAGCAAATACATTAACATTATGATCCTGTAGAAACTGCAAAGATACCTTCGCGACATGAGGATGTGCATAATCCTTTGTAACAATGTAACGAACATCCATACTTTCTTGAAGAAAGGAAAGACAATTGCTATTAAGATACCAATAATATATCTTTATGATGTCCAAATTCCTTTTGAATAATCAGTTGAGTCTTCATTGTAAAGCTTTCTACATCACATTTTATCAATTAAGGTGTTGAGTCGGTTTATGGGTATTTTCTTCTCTCGCAAGGGAATCGAATCCATTGTCATTGTACTAGCCAAAATAAAGCAGATATATGACAAAAATGACAATATCTCTTAGTAACTGATTACTGTAATTTGTTTTCACTGTACATCACTGGAGATTATTCCTTCTATGAATCCATATCAAAATTAAGCACTGTACTGATTGATGATATCATAAAGAATTCTGCAAAAGTCTGTAACTACAGTCCAGATTGCGACAGGAGATAGTAAAACATAATATCAAATGCCTGCTTAATACAATGGTATTACAAATCTATTTTTGAATGATATTTATTAAAATTTGAGGTAAACTTGTTTATTTGTTAATAATTGTCTTATTAACTAATTCAATTGGATTGCGCTCACCCATAAGAATTAAGATCTAGTAGTTAGGCTGCCTGAGATGACTGCCATTCGAATAGTAAACGAGGACCATCTTGTTAATGAGCTTTCCTTTTATAAAAGAGATGATAATGCTTTGACAGAACACTCAAAACGCAAGCTTCAGCCTGAATGAAAAGTAACCCCACAATCCGTTAATAGTACTCTCATTTTCATAAACACGGCACACAATTACCCTGTACGATAATCCTCCTTGACATCGGCTGATAATTCTGTCTCTTTCGTAACCTGTCACTCGTTAAAATGAATATCTACGTCTTCGAAAGGCAGTGCAAAAGGTCGCGAGAATAAATCCAACCGAAAATCGAACGAAACCCTGCTTTCATCCACAGCTCTATCTCTATTTTTGACGTCAAATAGTAAAACATTTGAGTCATTTAGTCATTTTATTATATCAAATGATTGGATGGTCTTATTTCGATGAAAGCAACTTAATTTGCACTTTTTTTCTACTTTACAAGTGAGTCACTGAAATATTTGATCAAATATATCCATTCTTGAAACTACTGTCATGTTTTTTTTATCAGATAGTGTAATTGCGAACTACTGAACAGTTTATAAATAGGTTAAAACATAACAGAACTAAAATAACTGATGCAAATTTTTGAGTATTTCAAAAAAAGAAATCAAATAATAACTAAGAATTATGTAACTGATTTGACAACAATCTGTTTAAAATTATTATTCTAAGTATCTGTAAATTATTTTACTAGATAATTAATTTAAATTTGAGCAAGATATTTTAAAATAAGAAATGCATAACACAGTCTAAGTTTAATGTTATAATAAATAAAACAATTATTGATTCGATTTTTCATTAGTTAACATTTCCCTTTTGAATATATTTTTAATGTTTCTACTTGCAAAATGCTTAATTCTGAAGTTGCTGAAATATTTATAACGCAGTCAATTACATAATTTTCTAAAGTATTCAAAAATTAAACTATAATTTTTTAAGACAATTTACTTTTTTATTATTATCAATGTTTGTATAATCTCTCAATATTCTGTTCATTATTAAGTAAAAAGAACATTCAATTGATAACATAAAATATGCAATCAAATTAATAATTAAATTTAAAATAAAACTTAAAAGAAATTACATCAAAATATTAAGAAAGTTTAGAGATTCCTCAACTACTCTAACCATTCTAAAAGAAGTAATATTGTAAAACTTTATTTGCACACACAATTGCTTTGTATTTGACTAAAGATATGACTATGCAAAATGAAGAGTTTTTTTTTTATCTAGTGTAAAATAGGCATAAAAATATTCTGCACTGAAATAATTTGAGTTAAAAGAAATAAAAACCATTTTTAATAGAAATCTATTTTATTCAGATTCTTACTTTTACACAATCATATCACATGTTTTCCCGATTTCATTTAAATCGGAGAAATTTGTATAAAGTGAAGTTTTCAAGAACGAGAATTGCTTTCCTGAAATTGTATTTTCTCCTTAAAACTTGCTCTACGTTTGTATCTATCTATTATCCAAAGCTATTTAGGTTAATGAAATGTTTCAGATAAAATAGTCTTAATATATATAAAATAATGTATTTAATATTTCATAATTTTATTTAATACCTTTGCTCAGAAAATGCCGTTATATAACTAGTCTGTTTTGTAATATAACATTTATTTTTGCAATATACCATATAACAATATAACATTGCATTAACAAAAAGAACAACAACAGTTTTTCGTCAATGTCTACGTTTTTTAACGCACAATGATAAGATGTCAATGTCAAGATTTTAATTTATCCTCTAAAGAATGAACCAGACACTGTGAAATATTCCATCAACTGTATGTTAAAATAATCTTTTAATAAATTTGAAACGCAATTTTTAAGAATACAATTTATCTAATATAGTTGGACTTAAAATATTTTTATTTACATTATTATGTAATTCAAAGTTAAGAGCCGAGTAAAGCAGTGATATTATTAGCTTATTTATTTTATAACAGTATACTACATCATTTCTATCAATTTGGGAATTTTTCAAATAGATCGGAAAAGTCATTTCTTAAGACATTGATTGATTTACTTAAATAAAGTTTGAATTTTCTCACTAAGCACTTAAGATATTTAAGGAGATTAAGATTTATTGTATCTTTTCTTTTTACACATTATATTATCAGGCTAAAATTTAATAAGTCATTAAATTACAATCAGCACATTTCTGTACACTAAATTTAGTCTTAAGAAATAGATAATAATTTGGTTACTGTACTGATTTTCATACTTTCTAATGAGAATTTAACTAAAAGAAACATTTAAAAGAAAAGTCTCATATTTATTAAATGCATGACTTTTTATAATTAAAAATCTTGAAATTTTAAAACACAAAATTTATGTTCAAAAAATAATTAATAATTGATAAAATAATTAATTGCAATATTTAACTATTATTGTTAATTCTCTCGCCTCACTTCTAAACTTTATTCTTTAATCAGTACATCAAACTTTTTTTCATAGTATTAGATTAATGAAGATTCAGTCTTATTTTGAAAGTGTTGACTTCAAAGTTTCTCAAAGCGGATAAATAAAAATAAAATACATGAAGATTTATTTAGCAAAATTTCTTCCAGTAAAAGGCAAACGTATTAAGCCAAACCTAGTTTACCCAATCTTTCTTTCAAAAACACTGCACTGAGATAAAATGGGCTGAAACAATATAAATTGACATTTCCCAAAAGCCTTAATTTTTCTCAGTTAAATCTCTCTAAAGTTCTCTCTAGTCTTAAGACACCTTTCTTATACATACACACACACTTCACTCTTATTCTCATAACTCAGATATTCTTCTCCAAGACAATCAACTTTAAATAAATTAGGTAATTGCTCCCATTTGCAATTCAGTATCTTTAAAGTTTTAAAGCTTTACACGAAAATAAATGACTCAATCAGTTATGCATGACACGTTGTGAATCTCCTTTTCTGCTACAACGTACGTCGAGATTTTAGCATCGTCTGGATTGACACACCCTTCTCTTCTTCCCCAAAGTCACGGAGAAAATCTCTGCTCCATTTTTTCCCTCTCGTGAATGACATTTTCATCCAATGTTCTGTGTTTGCATTGTTATGATAGCCATTATCATATTCATAAATGGTAAGCTACTTCGGAGTTTTGTTTTCAGTGGAAAGTAGTGTTTTCAAGATTATGCAAAGTATTCGTCGTTATGGTGTTTAAAATGATAAAAAGTTTTCCTTTGTTTTGGGCAGATTAATATTAAGCATTTATCATATCAGCATTTTATAACAAATTGGTAAGAGCATTTATGTAAAATAGAAAATACAGTGTTATAATTGTGTATTTTTTGTTTTGTGGCCAGTAATTCTACTTGAATGTTACAAAAGTTATGATTATTTGATTAGTGTGATGTATCAGTTCAGTTTTTTTTTAATCTCACGTCTTCATAAGAAATTTGAATATATAATATATAAGATATTATCTGACATTTATACACTGTTATATCATTCTACATTTTGATTAGTGGCTTAGAACAATTTGTATTTTTTAAAATATTTATCTTGCATTTTCTTTATAGATAGGTTATAAAATGCACTAAGAATTTAGGTATAGTTATTTAACTTATTTTATATTTCAATTACACTTAATCTTCTGAAAATGAAATCTTAAAAATGTTTTAAGCACAAAAATTAATTGTTTATTTTATATTACATATTTTGCATAATAATGATAGCAAATAAACAAAACAGAATACAATGTAACTTTCTAAAAGTATCTATGTATGTATAATAGAAAACTATAAACCAAAAAAATAAACAAAGTTGAAAGAAATTATAAATTCTTTGAAATTGCGAAATGGCGAAAAATATATTGAATATTGTATCAATCTTGAGATTCTAAGCTGGGTTATTCTCAAATCATAAGCCTAAATATCCCAATAAATAAAATATATTACTAAAAATGGTAATAATATCAAAAATATAAACGGAAAAACAATCTGAAAATTATATACTCGTATGTTCAAAAAATAAAATTAAAAAAAAAAAAAAAACACAAGAGAGAAAAAATTTTAATATCAAAAGCTAAAAAAAGTCAAAACCTGAAATTAAAAGACTTAAGAGAAAAATCAAGATTTTTTTAAGTGTGACACTTCAAGCTTATTATTATTACACAAAGTAATACAAAGAAATGAAAAAAAATTTAGAAATTTAAAAAAAAAAAACTTTGCAAATTAAATTTAACAAATTGCTACATATTTATTCAAGATTTGTCCATTAAGTAAAGAGATTGGATCTGATAAAATGAATTTATTGATCCGATCGGTACATATTGTTAAAAGTCTTCAAAATTGTCTCCTTGGGCGTTGATACACTTGCTGCTAACGTGATGCATACATTGCAAAGTCTCCATGGAATTCATCTTCTGCAATCTCTTTCAGGGACTGTGACAACCCACTGGATGGCTGGAGCATCTTCAAAACGGTAAGCGTTCAGACTTCTCTTGGGCTTTTAGAACAGCAAAAAGTATGCCGAGCTCCACTTGGAGTTTTACGATGGCTGCGGCAATCCACAGCACTGCTGATGCTAGATAATTGCTGGTGCAGACAATGACACACATGAATTATTGTTTCAATGCTATATCAACAGCCGAGATGAGGCTGTTCGGTCTATCACTGTCACACAGATGAGTCTCTACTTTAAACCTCTCGTCGTCTACCTGCTAACCTTTTTACTTGTCCAGTTCTTTTGAACTCTTTGCAGCCAAACTCACTAATTGTCACAGAATTACATTCTATACTAGCTGCTATTGCATGATAAGTCTCTTTCACGAAGGTCTGTGATTCATCTCCGTATAAATTTCATTAGCTATTAATATGGCATTCTGTATTGTCGTCTAGATATTTTGGTATTTCGTGAAACCTTTACCAATGACAGACAATCATATATTATTTTCTATGTTCCTTTACATTATTCTTATTAAATGGTAAAGTCAATGGATCAGAAGGATCTGCTCAGCACAAGCATGCATGCCAACTCTGAAATACTAATCAATTGAACAGAATCATTTATTTGAATTTGCTTTAAGTTTCATCTCTCTCTTTCTATATATATATATATATACATGGAGCATAAGTAGTCAGCAGATCGTTTCTGAGCTGAAGGATTTGTGGTGGTGGGGTGTCTAACGGTCATCCGTCGTTTCTTGAACTCTCTAAACCGCAAGAAAACCAGCGCCCTTGACAGGATATCATCTTTGTAAGCCTCCTTAATTAAAGGAATCGCCTCGGAAGTACTTATGCTCATTTTAAAGCAAAATTTAATTGTGTAGGGCTTCTACAACGAATGCTCCCTTTTTGACGCATTCTGCTGAAACGACAAAAATTCGAAAAGCGTTATTGCATCACATAGACTCCACTACCACCTAGTGCGTTGCTTAGTTTAGACATAAAGCGCTCTAGAAGCCCTTTAGCGAAAGGTTTGGACAAAAAAGTGGCCAAAGTAAAACCTCTCCTGGACTTCAACCATCGTTTGAGACTAAGAGTAATCACCACAGACCTTCACATGTTCAAGACAACAGTTCTCAAAGTTAGTTCTGCAAATTTGCGCTTGCGGAAGTTTTGTGTGGAATTAGTGCCAAAAGTATTGAATGATAAACGAAATAACGACTTGTTGACGCTTTCCGTGAGATGCAAGAGCAGTTAAAAACTAAGCCAATGTTTTAGATGATGTAACAACATGCGATGAATCAAGGTTGTTCCAGTACAAACTCGAAACAATCAAGGTCCAAAGTTCGGGGTGGCACACCACGAATTTCCTAACCCCTTAGAAAGCGAGTATGCTGAAGTTCTAGGTGAAGACAACATTCATTGTTTTTTTTTGACTAACATGGGGTGTCTTCAAAGAATTTGTATCTCTTTGATTTGTATGAAAGCGCTCCATCCTGCACCAATCTCATTGTATCCACCAACTTGATTCAGAAATTTTCTGTGTACATGATTCCTTTACAATAAAGCCTCGGTACCTGAAATTTCAACGTTCTCGTGGACATGGACTTTAGCATGCCTTTTATCAACAGGCTTTCGATTGATTTTCTTGAATTTGAAGTACAGTGGTGTCCGTATCCTTTTTAGCCATTTTGCAGTGAACCCAGTTTTCCGGAGTTCATTATCCAGCATTTTACAGAACAAATGACAAGTGTTATGGCTTAGTCCCCACTGGGCAACATGGCCAATCTAAGTTATTAAGAATTGTTGAAAATTTCAACAGCAACTAACAAAATGCTTTCATTCTACTCATTCATAGATGTATATTTCAAAAGAAGAATAACAATTCATAAATTTCTAGGAATGCTCAAGCCATCCTTTCAGCATAAAAGATATAACTTCTTCCTTGGGCTGCTTTATTACGGGAAATATTTCACACTGAACAAGTGGAAGAATTCATTAGTTGGAATCTCCTCCTCGGGATAAATTTCTTTGTAAATCTATTCTTTTATCTGTATCAATTCAAGTCATTTGAAGAACAAATTTCAATCTTCAAGTGGGATAAGTATTTCATGTCAATGCAATTCTTACAAACACGGGTATATATATTCTATGTATGTAAAATATGATTTTTTTTGCGTGATACTTCCAAATGTATTTAAATTACACTCTTGTCATGGTCGAGACGGCAGACCTATCGAAACTCCAACTCATTCGTTATTGATAATACGATGGCAAGCAAGGAAGGGGCGATATCATGATGCATGATATTGGGATGAACACATATTCAAGAATATGTCTCTCGAAACATCTACATGGCAGGAACGGTGCAAAGCGCTTGAATACAGTGCTAATTTTAATATTACAGAAGAAAGGCCAACTAACGTTTACTGCGTAAGCATCTAAAATTACCACACGTAATTACACATGGTATTCCAAAGAAAAGGGGAAAGTGACCGTTAAAATTAACTTTTTAAAGAAAAAAGTTTTTTCTTTAAAAAGTTAATTTTTTTAAATCCTGATGCGTGAAGCAAAACCAAAAAAACCCGGCAATGACTGAAAATCAATCTGAGCGTTAAAAAACTAATAAAAATACTATAAAACTTTAATTCCACTAAATGTTTGTAGCACTCACACACTCACACATTCATATATATATATATATATATATATATATATATTAATAATGTTAAAGAAATAATATTTTTAAATATATGTATGTTATTTGTAAAATTTAGAAGAAAAGAAAACGTTGTACAGCTTCATACTTTGAGAAAAATTATTTATTAGATATACATGAAAAAGCTGTTGGAGATAGTTGTCAAAATTGTTGATACATGTAATATATTTTTGTAGATAACATTTATTCTGGGTTTTGGCTTATTGAAAAATTTCATTTTCAGCTTAGAAAGATTTATTATGATACTATCAAAGGAAAAGTCCCTTTTAACTTCATTATTTTTCTCCTACTAATAATTGGGATTTTTAAATTTAAAAAAAACATTTCTGAATAATGCAAGATAAATTTTGGCATAAAAGCTATTATGTGTTTCAAAAATCAAAATTCTTATTTCGAAAACTGTTTTTAATTGCATGCGTGAAAACTAATATAAGGTATATTTTACATGAAATTAATAGCCTTTTCTTTACAAGAAATTGTACCTGCATAAAAATAAGTTTATGAAATCTCAATTTTGTTTCTTTCAGAAACACAAAATCTATTGAACAAGCTTAATTGGTGAATAATATACAAAAAATAAAAATATATACATCCTTTCAGTGAGCAAAAGGAACTATCGTTTTATACAAAAATTTGGAAGAATTTTAAAAAAAAATATCCGAAATTTTATTAGATACTATAGGATTGCAAGGGAACAAAAATTCATATACTTCTTTTTCTTTCTCTACATTAAGGTTAGAGATAGAAAAAATCTTATTGTGAAATCATAGACTTCTTTTCTTTTAATGCGTTTCAGTATTATACGATATTCAGTATTATATATATATATATATATATATATATATATATATATATTCTGCTGGCTATTAAAATTGCAACACCATATAGGTAATTACAAAAAATATGTTTTTGCACGTAAACAGCATGGCATGATGACAAAATGATAAATATGCTAGCAATTTGGGGATTTACAGGGGTGCAAAATTAGTTGAAACAGCTACCACCTCTGGCAGCTAAAACGGCCCTTACCCGGTGAGGCATTGAGTCGAACTGGACTCGGATGACAGATACTGATAACTCATTTCAACTGCTTCAAGTCTATGCCACAGTTCACCAACCGTATTAGCTAGAGAAGGGTGATGGGCCAGTCTCTCAGCAACCCATGACCAGATGCTTTCAATGGGTGACAGATATAGAAACTAAGAAGGCGATAACAACAATCAAATACCTTGTGTATCGAGGAAGGTCAGAACATGACGTAAAACACGTGGTCTTACATTATCTTGTTTGAAAATGGCGTTTGACCGGCTTCGAAGATAGGGCAGGACAGTAGATGTTAGTTATGTACCGATCTACGTTCAAATTACCATTGATCCGAATCAGAGATGTGCGTATTTCTACGCAATGACTGCCTAAACCACTACACCAGTTGTATGGTCTCTATGCCAGTATCGAATGCATCAGACGACGAGGGGTCTCTTCGGAACTTTTACTTTTATAACATATTTGTATTTCAGATCTCAATCCAATGTAGCACAACACCATGATACAAATAACCGTTAATACTGATTCATTAATTGACTACAAATTTATTAAAAATAATTACAAAACCAAAATAAAATGAACTAAAAATCTGTATTAAGTAAACATTTCAAATTTTAATAATTTTCGAAATATAAAAGCTACTGAATTTAGTAAATCTGAGAATATATATAAATAAACTAAAAAAAATATGAGTCCTTATCTGGTGTCTATGTTTAAAATTTAAAAAAAATTTAAAAAGACCTATTAAAAATAAATATTTGAGTACGTGAATATTGTCCATAAGAATTGGCGAAACCTAATGTAAAATGTGAGACATATTTAATTTCTCTCTCTCTCTCTCTCTTTATATATATATATTATATATATGTAACATGTTGCAAAAAGAATAAACACATGAATGGAAAAGAAAAAAACATTTAAACAAAAAACACGAAAAAAAATTTTCAAAAAATTAAAATTAATATTAAATTAAATTAAAAATTAAACTATTTTTGAAACTTTTACAATTTAAATTTCATACTTAAAAATAATCTTTTTTGTAATTTTTATATTTTAAATTTTTTTTAAAAAATATTACATTAATCAGATTTGGTACAAATAATATATAAATTATTTAAGTTATCTTAAGAAAATTAGAAGCATATTAATTAATTTTATGTTTCTAATTAAAAGTTACATAACATATTTCTTCATATATTTAAGCTTAAATTGCTACGAGTATTAAAGAATAGAACTTTACAAATAGGAAAATAATAATTATCTCTCTTCCCAATTTTATTACTAATTTAAAAATTTTAAGATTAAAACTAAAAATGCATTTCATTTGAATTTACATTTGTTTTAATCAGATTCAGATAAGAAAGTTAAAATGGAAAGTCTGGTATAAAATCTGGGATGAGGTTAACTTAATCTATAATGTCATTAATATATCTTAATAACTTTAAATATTGTTATCTATTAATTGATGATTTTTGAAATGTAAATAATTATTAGTTAGACTATTACTAGCAGGAACCCATGAGATGTACGTTTAATTAATTTATAATTTTTTATCATTATAACTAATATAATTTTCGTTTAAAACAAGACTAATAAGAAATTTAAATTTCCCAAATAATATAGAATTATTAATTTTTACTTCTTTAAAATAAACTAAGATAAATTAAAACGAATACTCTAAATCTGCAGAATTAAAAGAAAGTAAATAACATTGGAGATGAGTCTGAAAATAAGTCATTAGGATGATTGTCTTTGTGAAACCTCCCAAATCCAATAGATTTCTGAAGAATGTATGATTTCGTCCCTGTGCTTCAAAAAGCAAAAGAAAAAACTAATTGGTTTCATCTGAAATTATGTTCTATCAAAAAAGTGTTTGAATTTTATTGTATAAATTCCTGATTTTTATTTCATTAGTTATTACGTTTTTGCATTAGTAATAAAGTTTTAAAATGTGAAGATTTTATTTTTTAAAGAAACTTTGGTTTGATTTTCCTTATATTAACTAAAAAATACTTGATAAATATTTATATTTAAATCTTTTATAGATAAAATAAATTTATATAACTTGTAACTGCTGCACAAATTTTAAGTTTTAATTTTGATTATTCCATATAATATATATTAAACGATGAAATTGAGATAGAAGTACACCAAATTAATAAGAACTTTGTGTGCACAGCACTATAAAATATACTTGACCTATTAATGAATGGTTCGGATTATTTCGAATGAGTTATTTGTCTCTCTCTCTTTCTCTCT
>BMAW01057424.1:3290164-3312925 GCA_019974015.1 Nephila pilipes | reverse complement strand
GTTGATGATTCGGAGCAGTGTTTGAAGATGATCAAGCGTAATAAACCCGAGTTTTTGCGTCGATATGTGACAATGGATGAAACTTGGCTCCATCATTTCACTCCGATGTCCAATCGACAGTCACCCGAGTGGTCTGCACACGATGAACCCGCTCTCTAAGCGGGGGAAAACGCAACGGTCGGCTGGCAAGGTTATGGCGTCTGTATTTTGGGATGCACATGGAATAATTTTCATTGACTACCTTGAAAAAGGAAGGACCATCAACAGTGACTATTACACAGCGTTATTGAACCGTTTGAAGGACGAAATCGCCGAAAAACGGCGGCATTTGAAGAAAAAGAAAGTGCTGCTTCACCAAGACAATGCACCGTGTCACAAGTCAGTGAAAACGAAGGAAAAAATTTATGAATTGGGCTTCGAATTGCTTCCTCATCCACCGTATTCTCCAGATCTGGCCCCCAGCGACTATTTCCTGTTCTCAGATCTCAAAATAATGCTCACTGGGAAGAAATTTTCGTCGAATGAAGAGGTGATCCCCGAAACTGAGGCCTATTTTGAAGCAAAGGACAAATCGTACTACAAAAATAGTATCGAAAATTTGAAGGGTCGTTATAATCAGTGTATCACCCTTGAAGGGAATTTTGTTGAATAAAAAAAACTAATTTTGCCAAAAAAATGTGTTTTACTATGGTAGGCCGGGGACTTTTCAAATATATATATATATATATATATATATATATCTTCTAGCTGTAAATAGCATCCTTAATAAAAAATATATTTTTATTTCAGATTCACCAACTGTCTCAGTGCATAAAAAAAGTTTATGAATGTATATTCGTAAAATTGCTTTTAGTCATGATGGTCTTTTTAATTGTCTTATTTTCAAACAATAATAAGAAAATTTTTTAATAACTAGAATTGTGGTTCTTGGAAAAAAAATGTGTTTTTTTTTTCAATCCCATTTCTTTTTTTCCATCATCATAAATTTCTACAGATACTTCTCTAAAGAGAGTTATCCTCATATGAAAATAGCTAGCTACTTTTACATAATATCATCTTACATTTATCCTTCTTTGTATAATAATTCTTTTGCAACTTTCACCTCCGTAAGTTAAAGTGTTTTTAAATCTTCCAGTGTGTTTTTTTATGTGATTTTTCTTAATATTTCCTGGTTTAAATACTTAATTTTTCAATTAATCCGCAAGTATATTCTCCCCTCACAATATTCTTAAAAAACTTTCTGCCTTTCTTCCAGTTGAAGAGGTGGAAAAAAAATTGTTAGATCTTATAATCTTTAATTTTCACAAATGGTGACTATGATCCTTGACCTAGTTGTCTTATATTGACACATTATCATCAAACTTGCGGGTGGATAATAATTTTAGTAATTGAATAGCTTACTTATTTTCCCTCCCACCCCTTTTTAAGCTTTATTACTTAAATACTTTAAGCATTTTTACGCTCATTTTTCTAAAAGGGAATTTAGGAAATTGTGTAATCTCCGCTGTGCTCTTTTTCCTATTAAGTGTTGCATCTTTATTCAATTTTTAAAACTGCTGTCATAGTCTCTTAAGTATGAAATACCTCAGAGACTTAAATACAAAATATTATTTATTTAATAATTTCAAGATATATTTCTGCATAAGAATGACTTCCCAAGAGTTCAAAGTACTGAACTCTTGAATAATTAAATTGATACTCTGGCGAAATTGTAAGAGGAATAAAGGGAATTATTATAATCACTAAAATATAAAAATACTCCACCAAGGGAAATAAAGTGAATTTTAATTGTTATTCTTAAACTATTTTAATTTTTTTCAATGCTGGAAGTTACTGATAACATGATATTCATGATGCACATGCTTTTAATTTCTGTTCTCGATATCCTACTAAATATTCCAAGAAACACTATTATTACTATACACTTCTATGAAAAGATTTGTATTTACTTATGTGCATGTGTGTGCATATTCTTATTTCATTTCCAAAAATTTTGAAATACACTTTTAAGTACAGGAAATATTACGGTAAGGAAATTTATTCGAATCAATTTTTTGTTAAAAAACTGCTGAAACAAAAATACAATTGATTTTGCACCATTTTTGTAACAGTAATTTTATATAACTATAAGTTATCAATTATTTAATTTGATTATAAGCTATTACTATCGTGAAGGTTATTCAAACTTTGTTAATCTATAAAACATTTCTAATAATTTTTTTTTTAGTATTTGTGTTATTTTTGACACAAAATCTTATTCTTATTCACTATCCATAGAAATGTGATTCAATGAATTTTAAGATATGAACAATTCTCTAATATTAGTAAAAACGAAATGTCAGTTTCATGCGAAACGGTGTTTTTCTGAGTTAAGTATTCTGAATTGAAATTCAAAAATTCTGTCATATTCTATAACTTTGATTTTAAAACGTAGTATTTAGTTATATTTTACTTACTTCAATGATTTTACAACTGATTCTAGAGAATTTCACGTGGTCTGAGAATGATGATGCACATATATTATAACAAAAAAATCCATTAATCTAGATAAATGTAATTTTTCAATTTAGGTGCTGCAGTTTCAGTTATTTTACAGCTTTTAAAGTCAGTTGTTTCAAATTATATTTAAAGTATTATTATTCTCTCTCATGTTTTTGAGATATTTTGTCTTTCCGTTGGTGAGCAAAAAGTGTTCAGTTCTTAAATACTCTTGTGTGTTTCTATCTTTATTACATGAATAATGATCTAAAATTAAATGTAACAAGATTTATTAAAATTATTCTCATTGTTCTATATTTCAAAATTTTCAAAATATAAAGAATTCCGAGCTATAATTATGATTGTAATTCCTATTACTACTCTGAAATATTATCATCTGTATTCTAATCCCAAAAACATATTGTAAGGCTAATAACACTTATAATCTGATTTCAAAATATGTTACAAGGCTCCTATCACGTTGTTTCAATCGCTTATCATGTAACTATGTCCTATTTATTTAAATTTTCTAATTATATTTTCCTTTTTGGTAAACATTTGCCAAACCATAATTTTCCTTATGCTAAAATGGATGTAAATTACAAAACAAAATATAAAATGAATATAAATCACAAAGTGAACTTTTGAAAAGGGTAAGATAGGAAAACTTAAAATAAAGTTAATAAATCATACAATGATCATTGGGAACAAAGGCATTAAACACCAAACAATACTTATCAACATCTCGTATTTTCTGTTCTTTAAATGAGAGGAGGTAATACATGAAAGGAATTTTGAACGCTGTAATACAACTGATTCTCTTCGTACAGTAATATGTAAAATGGAATTTGTTATTTTTGCGATGATATCTAAAGAAAGTTTAATGCTTACCTTTCAAGAATCCGCTAAAATACTTCTTGATGATGTTGATAAATAAGGGATAACCAGTTTTTGAGCATCAATTTGGGAAAAAAGCAAGTTAAGGGGGGGGGGGGTTGTCTCTTTTAAATCCAAAAATTGCAAGGCATTGTCATTTAAAAATCTTCTCACTAATGTATTTTGTTATCTCCTAAATTCTTACGAATAAATGAATACAGGATTTCCGATTTCACTCACGTTTCGAATAAAGATTTCTTGATTGCCATCTTCAAATAAATTTATTATTTGAGATAATGCCCATTTAGTCATTTTACTCCTTAACCTAATTTCTTATGAAATTAGTTTAATATCATATGCTTAGAAATATCTTCCTCCTTATGCTATCTCATTTCATAATAAAGAACGCTTATTTTCATTAAATAATGTTTAATTCAGATTTTGTAAATAATGTAGAATATTTGATATTTATTTTTGTGATGAAACAATTACTTCTCTTTAACATCATTAACTTTTCAGTTGTTCACTACATGTACAATTGCAAAAATTTTCATTTCAGTTCGCTTTTCTTTCTAAAATATATACAAATTGAAAAAATTAGTTTTCAATTTGAATAATCTTATTGGACGTATTTCAAAACTATATGTATTAAAATTGATTAAACGCAAGAGCAAACGGCATTTATTTAAAGATAGCCTTAAGCAAAATTACAAAATAAAATATCAGATCATGCCAATTAAAACTGAAGTATTTAGTCGTCAGTGTTTCACTATTTTAAATTAAACTAGTTAGATACTGATATATATATATATATATATATATATATATATATATATATATATATATATATATATATATATATATATATATATGCGTGTGTGTGTGTGTTTTAGTATTAATATTTTCTAAAGCAGCGTACATAAAAAGTGTAGGTTTATAAAAACTGGAGTTCGTAAGGATTCATCTCAATTTTTTAATTAAATATGATCTTTGCAAGGCCTTGAACACTAAGCGTGAATAAAGATAAAATCAACTTAAAATATAAATAGCTAAGAAAATACAATTGAAGCAAACAAAATAAAACAAATGGCAAGAAAATGAATGGAAATACATATAAATTGAAAGTTAATGATATTAAACAAATATAAGCAATTATCTTTGGACAGAGTGACTATATAAATAAAAAAATTAATTTTAATTTCTTGCAAAGAAATAGAGACAAAATTAATAAGATCAAATGCATCAAAAAGAAAATAATTAAACGTCAAACATATTTATAAAAATCAGCTTACCTAAATTTGTATAAATATACAAGAAGTTAGAAATATCCCATTATGAAGTAACAATTAAAAATAAATAAAGTGGCTAAATGAAAGTAATTTAGAATAGTAACATTAAATGAATGTAAATAACTAAATAATTCTTTTATAATTAAAAAATAATTATTTTCAGCAGAAATTTATTTAAAATATTCTAGCTAGCTTATTTTTAAAATCACTTTTCAAAAATAAAAATTGTCTTTTTGCAGACAAATTTTCTTCTACTCTGCTTATTTTAAAAAAATTTAATATATTTACTTAAATATATATTTTTTCCGATTAACACTTTCGTATAACTTGTTTAAAATTTAAGATAAGGTCATTCAAAACCATTTCCTAGGAAGATGAGTTTTGTGTTACTATTTTAATTTCAAAGAGAAAGAGAGATACATAAAATATTTATTAATCCTACAAGTTGTGAGAAAAATTTACTTCTGTAACAATGAAATTATGTTACAACTATGAAGATTTACAGAACATTTGAAACTGCCATCTTCAAGAACTCCATGGAAAGAATTGTTCTTTGAAATATTTTCTCCCAAATACAAAACCTGGCAGCTAAACTGGAACGATGCATAAAAATAAAGAAAGGAGAAAATACAAAATGAAAGAAATAAAAAAAACCCAAGGGAAAGAGAAGAGAAAACAAAGTTGTGACTTGAAGCACTCTGTCGACAAGGTAAACCATGCAGCATGCTAAGTTCTTCGAAGTTGGGAAAGGTACATGGAAAACCTTTATTTCAATCAAGATTTTTTACTACCATTGAAAATTGGTATTACTTTTTTCAGATGTGGTCTTCTCGATACGTTTTTCTTTATTCTTTTGCGTCGATATATTGTTGAAATCTTTTCTTGCGTTTTTTATTTATTTTCTTTCTTTTATAGTTTGATCTTGAAACTTTTCTTTATTGTTTGCGCAAAAAGTTTGATGCTCTAATGAGAAAGATATTGGAATTATCACATAAATTGTTGTCACTTTTTTATGTGTACATAAAAAAAAAAAAAATTCGATTGTAGCTTTCGCAGTGTAATACTCTTCAATTTTATGAACATAAATATTTTTTTGTTCTTCCTTTTACTATTAATATAAAAGTATTTCAGCTTTTTTCAGCTAAAAAGTGCCTAAGCTAAATGCTAAGAGTTATGAAAATACATTTCTTGTGTGTATGTGTTTGTGGTGCAGTCTTTTTATTTCATTTCAATATTTTATCTTATTCATTCCTCTCTCTCATACGATATTCTTAGATACACATCCTTTTTTTTTTCTCATTTGTAACAAATTTATGTCAAAACATAAGTGTGAGATAAATCTCTTTCACTTCGATTTAAGAGTATTACATTTATAATATAAATTTGAAAATTTCTGGTTCTATAATTTTAGAAAATTATGTATAATAATGTTATACATTTATTATTCGTATATTTGAAGATATTGCTCATTTATTGATTAAATTTGAGCAATTGTTGAATGTTTGCTGTGGGAAAAGGAAGGATTTTTAAAAAATTATACTAAATTGCTTAGGTATTACATATATTGACATCAAGTTAAATACTACAATTGTTCTTGAGAGATATCATCAGATTTAAATAAATTTTGTTTTTAAATGTTAAAATTTTAAGCTATTAGCTTACATTTTTGTATCAGATTTCTACAGAAAGAATTAAAAATTTATTTTGTAAATTTACACTTTTTCGAATAAAAAATTACACTGATAATAAAAGAAAATAGTTTTTTCGAAAATGAAAAATTGGTATTCTCTACGTAGATGAACTACTTTTAGAATAACTTTTATGAATTTTGTCAATTTTTTGAAGTAATTTTTCATTCAAATGGAAAATAAACTGATATCCTATTTTATGTTTTTTAATGAAATGCAATAACAGGAAGCAGTATTTCTAAGAGATTAAAATTTTAACACACATATAAACACATACACAGAGAGAGAAAAGTCAATACATTTAGTTACTTGTAAAAAGTACTTCTGTATACTGACTAGAAATATCTTAACATATGTGTATGAAATACCTCCACATACTACTTAATAATAAATATTCTTCACAATTGATGAGAAACTCTTACAATGAATTCACATTTCTTATAATAAATACAAATCTTTCGGTAGTATCGAACTTAGAGAAAACTGTATTAAATGTAACATTGAAGGATATAAACAAATTACGAGTATTCGATAAGAAGGATCGGCAAGTAATAATTTGGCAAATATTGTTCGTATCGTACTGAAACTAATTATATAGATAAAAATAATTTTATTATTTTTAAATCTACTGATGATATGCTTATTTAGAATTATAATAAGCGTAATAAAGAAAAATCTAACTTATCTTTCTGTAACTCATCTTTACACTGATAAAAGTAAATATGAAACACAAAATAATTTTAAAATAAATTTATTAACAACATTTATTAACCACATTAGAAACATTAACTTTAATCATGTTATTCAAAATAATAATTTAGTGTTAAATTTTAACCTAGAAATAATAATTATAAAAAGATTTCCACTCGCTGCAAAAGGAAGGTTATTCTATTTATTTTTAAATAAGGTTTTAAAAATGACTAATTTTAATGAAATATATATGTTTTCATGTGCATTTTGTGAATATAAATACATATATGCATGTGTTTGTAGATTTACATACATATATAATTCTATTACTTCACAAAAAGTAATTATTGCCTTAATATATTTAAATTTTTTTTTGATAACATACCTTAATTTAATTAATTTTTTAAAAGTTTTTAGCTAAACATTTAGCCACCAGATGGTGATTTATTTTTCAGACAATTTTCTTAGAGTTTTAAATTAAATTATAATGACGTATACTTATTAATCACAAAAATTTTGGAATTTTTTTTATATGGATTAGTAGTATTAGTATAAAGGTTTATTTAATAATTTTAAAATAAGTAGTATTCGTATATATAATTGGGTTTCATAAAATCACTCTAATAATCAAATGTAGTATAGAGATAAAAAAAAATTCTAGCACATTATTCGATGGTTTGCTTAAAAGATTCACACATGCTTCTGGCAGGCAAATATTTCATACCTCTATTTAAATTATAAGTATTTAATAATGCGTTTATATATATATATATAAACGAAAGAATTTGCTTATACTTTCTTTTTTGGTTGGAATAGGAATTTTCCTTATATTTATATTTATACCATTTTGTGATCAAGTAATTACTGAACAGTGGTAGATAATGATGCTTGAATAAGTACCCAACTACCAGGCCGAATATCTCAGAGAACATCTTGAGTTGCTTTTTCTTCATTTGTGACTTTTTTGTATTATTATTTTCTTTTTTCTTGATGTATGATTTTTTTTTAAGTCAAGAAGAAAAGAGATATAATATTTTGTCTATTAAGACCATTGTAGTAACTGCATGCATTTATTTTATATGTTTTATTTTTACTTATTAATTATTAATAAACATTACATTGCTATAATTGGTTCTATTAATTAATATTCGCATGTTAGACATTATTCATGTATTTTTTAATTTCTTCTTACAGTGATTTAAAGAAACCAATATTTATAATTACCTTAAGTAAATTTTTTCGCTAAAGTTAAGTAACTTAAGGCGACTCGGTACCCTAAAAATGACCAAAAAATAGATTTTTTTATTTTTATTTAGAAAAATTCTCTGAATTATTATCTTTCAAATGATGAATTACTTTTGAATGTACGAGCAAGAGAAGGTTGAAAAAAATGAAATTGAAAAATGTAAACAAAAAAATACTTTGTGACTTGACTACGCCTCTTTTTTAGAGATGCCAGTAATTTTATGTTATTTTTTTATCAATACTTTTCTAAAATTAATTTTATTTCATTTTACTCATAACTGTGACATTTTACCGTTCTTTTTTTGTGACTACAACTTTCATTACAAGCTATTTGTTGTTGATACTTCATGTTTTGATTGTAGTGTGGGTATCGAGCTATTTATAAATACCTTTCATATTGAGAAAAAAAAAGTCTTGACGTTTTATATTGAGTAAAAAAAAAAACAATCTTTATCAAGACTTTCTTTCATTATTGTTTGTTCTGAAGTTTTTGTTGTTTATTTTTTTGAGAATTGAAGATAAAAAAATACCTCGCGTAAAACGGGGTTGTCATTCAAAGCAAATGAACAGTAAACATTGGTGTAGTGATGCTGATAATAAAGCTGATTATACATAAGAAAAATTTGCTGTTCCTACTATCAGAATTGAACAAATATTAAATGTTGAAAATACTGAATGTTCCGATACTGGAAATTTATTATTTCTGAACTTTGTTCAAATCAGTAAACTGTTTGACAAACTGATGTGTCTGGAATGTGACAAAAAAGTTCTTGTGGTTCTGAAGTTTGTGCTGCAGAAACATTGAATGAAAGGCAAACAAATACTGTTCCTGATATCAATTTATTGGTTATACCAGCATTCTGCAATATAGAGAAAGGTTATTCAGCCATCAAGAAATTTTGTATGGCCATAAGCATTCTGCTCTTTTCATCGAGGACATACAGCAAATGTACTAAACTTCTTCACAAAGCCTATGGCGTTGCTGCAAAGACAATGCTAAGAGAAGTACATACTGAAGTACGAAATGCATATGATGTACCAGCTGATGTCCCATTTGTTGATATAAGTGTTTCTTTCGATGGTAATTGGTTGACACGAGGCCATACATCTTTAAATGGCATTGGTTGTGTCATCGATATACTCACTGGTTATGTCATTGACTTTGAAGCTATGTGCAAAGTATGTCGACATTATTCCATAGCAAAAAGAGAACTTGGAAAGTCAAGTGCAGAATATGATATGTGATTTGAAGGACATAAAGAGGAGTTTGATATCAATCACACTGGTTCATAAGGTTCGATAAAAATAGAGACAGCACTGATACTGTGGAAAAGATCGCAATCATTGGGATTTCGATATTCTAAATTATTGACTGATTGAGATGCATAACTTTCAATTACTTATTTTAAAGAAATATCTATGAAGATAATGTCAAAATAAAAAAGAGGAATTCATAAACCATGTGAGTAAAAGGTTAGGTACTGCTTTACGTAATGCTGTGAAGGAATCGAGAGCTCGAGACATCTCATTAGATGGGAAAGGTTTTGGAGCTTTGAAAGAAAATACCATAAAGAAATAAACTTCTTATTATCAGAAGGCCATATTAAAAAGACGAAGTGTCAAGAAGACACAAAAAGCTATGAGCATACCTTTTGAAAAATGCACGCATGATCTTGGTGTAATACTAGAATCATGAAAAAAATTATTTACAATGAGACATAAAAATACAAAATATCAGCGAGCATGTTTAACTGGCAAAGAAAGCAGTTTTAAAAAGAGAAACATTAATGATAAAAAAAAAGGGAATGAGTTTCATATAGATCAGGATACTTTTGTAGTGCAAATAATGTAAATTTGTATCATGATTTTTTCATTATGAAATGTGCATGAATTATATTTAAATTAAGGCAATTATTATATTTTTTTTTAATAATTTGTGTTTTTATTCATCATATATTTTCATATAAATATAATATTGGTTATATATGAAGTACAAAATTTTAAAAATGGTTGTATTTATAATTATTTTACATTTTCCTTCATTTTTCATGTTCGTCAATTGTAATTAATACCTTGAAAAGTATTGTCAGTTAGTAAAAATATCTAATGAAATTTTGTGAAAATGCTATTATTTCAAAGAAAAATATATAGCTTATGATATAAAAGGGTATTTTAAGTTAATTGAAGCATATAATATTTATTTTTTCAGAGTTATAAACTTTAAAAGGGTTTTTCTCAGTTTGTGTTTTTTCGATACATCATTGCATTTAAAATGCTACTCCTCCCACAAATATTAATCAATCACTTCCATTTTTTTCTGTGTGTTATATATAATACATGTAACAAAATCAGGGATCCATTTTGCAAAGAAATGTATACTTTTTTTTAAAAAAATATAATGTAAGAGATAATTTTTTGCTGAATTTTAGCATGCCAACCAACATTTTATTTTTCTTCCTCCAAAACTTAACAAGTTATTACAAAACCGATCAATAAATTTGTTTAAAATATCTTTGACAATATTACAAAAAAATTTCATGTAAAGAATTAATAAATAAAGGAGGAGTAGGGTTTTGAAATTTTTCAAATTTTCTTTAAAAAATTTAAATTTTTGATATTGTGTTAACAATGTATTCAAATTTTCACATAAAATCCTTTAATTGAATAGAAACACATCATAGCTTACTAAAACCAAATTTTTAAATGCATTAATAAAAAAATGGCTCAAGGGTACCGAGTCCCCTTAATATTAGTTTATACACATATTTATTTCATTTGTATTTTTGGGCTGTTACTTATTTTTTGCTTTATATATATATATATATATATATATATTAGAGTGGAGTTAATAATTAGAAAAAAAATATGTAATTGAATAAAAGTAATCATTTAGAAAAATGAATTGGTCATTTATTTTGTATTGATATTTGTATTGCAACTCGTTAAATATATTTTGTGGCTTCAATTATTTCATTATCTCTTCTGTAGGAACCAATATGAACGCCACTTCCCGTATTGAAATTTTGATTTTCATTCTTTTATTTGCCAGTTATTCAATTTTTCACTTATCTATAAATATTATTATTATAATGATTTAAAAAAAAATTAAAGAAATGTATTGACCTAAACTATACAAACTGCACAAAAAGCCCAGCGTCTGATGAATGTTTTGTACTCTTTTTTAAACACAAATTTCAGATCCTTTTCTCTTTCTCTCGTTTTACCTAAGAACTCTCTTTTTAAGTAAACTGAGGAAATATTTTTTTTAAAATTGACAGTATTCGAATTAGAGAATAAGACATCCAAGTTCTTATACTGTAAATCAAGTATATATTGCTTACTAATTTGAAAACATGGTTAGGTTGGGATGATTGGCATTCGCAATTTCCTCTTCTTAATAATTTGAATTGCATAAAATTATAATTTCTTCCTTACAAAAATGCAACTTGAGTAGATAAATTAGTGAAATATGACAAGAAGTGAAGTGAACTAAAGGTAATGATATAAATGAAGTAGAAGTGAAAAGTAAATAGATGATAACGACTTGCTGATAGAGTTTAAAAGTAAGATTAAGCCCCTTAATTAGTTTTGTGGATTCAAACACACTCTAGTTGAAGTCTTAAGATAAGAATAAGTTATTTGTTGCAATGATTAAGTCAGAAGAGTGAATTAGTAAGCTAAGAATTTGTAAGTTGATCCTAATTCAGAATAGGTAAGTTAAGTGAGATTAGAGATAGAGTGATCTTGTCTATTCATCAAGGATCATTAACAGGGCATTTTAGTTTGTTCGTGCCTATCTTCAATTGGATTTTAGTGGATTTTAACTACTACATATTAGACAAAGATAATATGACGAATGAGCCGAGTAATGAAGAAAGGTAGTTATAAGATGATTAGAACGGTATCTAAGCTGACACTACACACTTTTAAATTCCGCAACGGAACGGGAAGAAAGGGCATCAGAATTCTAACCCACCAACGCGAGCAATTAATTTGTGACTACAACTAATTAGGCTTTCGCGGCCGCCCCATTCTAAACAAAATTGTTCATACATAAGTAGAAATTTTACAATGAAATCTATATAAAATTTAAAATTTTAAACGTTAAAAAAGAAGCACAAAAGAAAAGAAAACAAAAGCCTAATATATTACTAATAACAAAAGGAATGTTTAATTTACTGTACACTTGTACCAAAATCTAAGCAAGGAATTTAATAACTTTAAGACATAATTAAGCCAAGAATGATGGCAAGCTTCAAAATTATCTTATGATCATAATATGTTCAAGGAGCTTATTCCATTTAGGTTGATTTTTTTTTCTGTGTCAGCTTAACAAATACATCCAGGCAGCGTCATGATAAACACATCTAAATCTGATAAAATTTCGAAATTTTATTTAAATTTATCTTACTTGAATCGAGTTCCCTTTATAGCATTTATTCCAAAAGTTTGAATCTTTCGGAACAAAGCGTACAAAAGGGGAAAAAATCACATCATTATAAAAGTAGAAAATCATTTTTTTTTCTATATCTCTTCCTTCTGGTTGCTGATTGCTTGCGGCTAAGCAAATGCTTTCTTTTCCGTGCAAAGAACAAGAAAATAAGAGAAATTTTCTTATAGACTCAAAACAAAGGTCGGTGCTTCTCTCTCTATTGCTTTTATTTATTTATTTTTTTTTTGCCCGATATCGAATTTGAGAGACTGCTGTTTGTCAAGACGTTAGATATCTCTTCTTTCTTTGATTCTAAAGCATAAGAGCTGTTAAAGAATTCTTCTCTTATTTTTATAGATGTGCTCTACATTTCATTCAAAAGTAAACATTGGATAGAGATATTTTTCAAAATATGTTTCGTTCGGAACTTGTATGCATTTTGTTACTAGTTGTTTTTTTCCTTTGAAATATATTGTATTCGCTTTTACCTAAGACTTCAATAAAAGTGTCTAGCAATCGCTTTCAGATTATTAAAGAATATGAAAATTAGAAGTCTGTGTCTTTCATTTTGTTTGTATTTTTTAACGATACATTTAGAATATTTTTGTAATTACTTTTTTAATGACGAACGTTAGAAATTTGACACCACAAATATTACGTTTAACCCTTATTCAGAAAATAAATGTATTTAAATATTAATACAGCATTTTTGCATAATTTTGTAGAGAAATACTTAAATAAGGAAAACAAAGATTATCATTATGAATTATTATCTTTGTCTAGCATATAGAGAGATTTTAGTTTCCAAATTCTATTCAATTTTGATGATTAGTTCCAGATATATTGGGGGAAAATTTATTAGGAGGCCACTTACTAGATTGTTTTCAGCTCCATAATATTTCCCCGGTTTTTTAAACATTCCGTGATAAGTCTGCCGTCAATTAAAAATTATCAACTAATATACGGTCCCTTTAAACTCCGATTTCCGTCATAGGATTTAATTTCACTATAACTTGAAGTATTTGAGGGAATTGCATCAAAGTTTGAAATTGCAGGTCTTATGACTTAAGAAATTTAAATATATAAGAGTTTGGGAAAATTGTAAGTCGATTTTTTGTTCCTGTATTTAGCAATTCATTTTTATAATAATATCACTTTTTCATTTATTTTATGTTTTTAAAAAATCAGGAAAAAAGTTCATTATTTCATACAAAAAGACTTAAAAAGAGTTGAGTAGAAAAACTTCAATAGGTAAATCTTTATAATACTTATTTAATATTAGGAAATCCATTTTTAGGTCCCCACAACTCAGAAAACTTCAAGTAGAATTTTAGAAAATTTGAAATTCATGTTAATTTTTTTGATGAAAACAGTTACGTGAGAATGTCAGATTCCATCACTGAAAAAACCATTTTTCTGAAATAAATTACCTTCGAAGAGTAGATTAACATTTTGTTTCCTCCTTGAACCATATTTATCCAACTACAATGAGAGCTGTGGAAGTTACTAAAAGCATCCTATTTTTTATGACTATACCGAAATCTACAAGCATTGAGTTTCCAACTAATGACATGGTAGAAGAATTATGAAATTCCTAACAACATGTTAACTACACTTGGATTACCCGAATCATTCCTGGAAATTTTAATTGAACAACAGATATTTATTTAATTAAATAAAGAAAATTTAAGCAAACTAATTAACAATTGTATAGAAATAAAAGTGTTATTAATTAGAATTTTTATATCTAATTGTAAAAATTAGACTTAATTTACAGTTCTTATTGTAACAATAATTTTTTTTGAATCAAGTGAGTGGTTGAGAAAAAGTTTCAGAAGCCTGAGTTTATATATTAAAATCTTACATATTTGTTTAAAAGCAAACTTTATATTTCAATTGATAGTCAAACAAATCATTCTTAATGACTGACAAATAACTACATTAAAAGGAAGTACGGGGACTTAAGAATTTTACAATTGCAATTCTGCACTATTTTGAAATACAGACGTTTATTTTGTTTATTTTGAGGCATGTATCCTAAACATTGATTATAAATAAGCACAAATAATCAACTAAATCTAAGATACCATAATTGAAAACAGCGTATTTCTTATTTAAGTATCAGAAATATACGCGTCTATATTTATAAAACACGACTGCTAAAAAAACTATTAAAGAAAGGTTATAAAATCTGAATTTTATATTCTAAAATACGGGAGAGAGAGAAATGAAAATAAAACTTTAAGAAGGGAAATCTTATTCAAGATAATTATAATTACATTGGATATTTTGAAAAACTCAATCACAGGACAAAAAACTTAAGTATCGTGTTTCTAGTCATTTATTTGTCTAGCTAAAATTAATTACAAAATAAAAGTAGACATGGTCTGAAAAATACTCATCTAATGAAAAGGAACATAAGTTTGTTCACATTTAGAAATTTTCATTTAAGTGAAAATGTATCATGATTGATCACCGGATCAGGAACGTACTCATCCATCTCTGGTTTTCTAGCAAACTTCCAGAGGAACGTCTATAAAATACGCTCACTTAATTTTTGAAAGTGTGAATTAATTGTGGAACCCATATCAGAATTTACTATTCAAAATCAATATTATAATCAGTGTTCGAACAATATTGTGTTATCTCTGTCCTCTCTCAAATGAAAATATTGCTTTTTAGATAAGGAATATATAATACAGATAAAGGATAATATGAAGGTAACGTTCTAAGCAGTTTAAAGAGGAAGAGAGAGAGAGAGAGAGAAATCCTATTTCATCAATACATCTAAAAACATTGATCATACATCTTAATTCAAATTACAAACAACTTGAAATGAATTAAGGACAAAATACGTAATCTCGAAGCAATAGAAATAAATCCTCGATGATTCCATTTTTTTCTGTTTTTATGGACGAAATTTATTCGAAGATTTTTTTTTCTTTTCCTGTTGACAGTTTTACTTTTTTCAGCTCTGATTTCTTTCGTACCTAAAGAGCAGTAGAAATGTTTACAAAGTGAAAAAGTTTTAACTTTGTGATACGAGATTTAGGTTACGAAAAAATGTTTATAGATCCTCAAACAAATCAAATTACAGAGAGCTTTTAAAAATGAAATTCTTCTGAACATATTACTTTATTATAGATATCCTTTGGTATATGACATAATATTCATATATATATATATATGTGTGTGTGTGTGTGTGTGTGTGTGCGTGCGTGCATTGCGTGCGTGCCGTGCGTGTGCGTGCGTGTGCGTGCGCGCGTGTGTGTGTGTGTGTAATGACAACAGTACTTAAAAATATAAAGAAATAATTACATGAATTAATCAACAATTGTATGGAAGCAATATTTAAAACAGATGAATAATTTTTGGTAACAATAAGGAAGCATGAAAATTAACTTTTTTACAGATTAAAGAAAATACGAAAATAGAAAATAAACAATTAAATTATTTTTGTACGTCTAAAGATATAAAAAAAAGAAATATTAATACATTACAAAACAATGAAGTAAAAAATATTCTGCAAAAATTACTGAGCCTGCAACTCATAGCCATAAGCTAAAACCATTCAATTGAAAAATCACAAACTATAGTTTGAAAAATTAAGGAGAATTAGAAAGAAAATTCGGAAAGAAATTATAAGAACATTTTTAAACTTGAAAACGTGTTTAAGACAGATTTATGCTGGCTAAGCAATATTTTACTGCTGGCAAATTTTTTCAAGTAGAAAAAAATGTTATGAGCAATAATGATAATATTGTCAAACCAAATATCTATATGTAGAAGGAAGAAATTAAATAAAATATATATGTAGACAAAGCGATAGAAAAAAAATTATGTCTCATAAAAATAGAAGAACCATCTAAATAATAAAGCAACAATTGACTAACGATTACTTACATGAAATGCATTGCAGTACAAGAAAACTGACTCAAAGTCCAGCTATATTGGAAAGGAAATCTTAGCCGGAAATATAGAGCAAAACTCCCTATCACAGAGATATATTACCTTTGATAGAATGTACACACACACACACACACACGCACACATACTTATATGAGAATTAAGAATATCTTTGATGAAATGCCCGGCAAGTGTTTAAATAACTATATTTTTATTTTGGAAATGAAAAATCTTCGGATAAATGAAATTAACGTTAACAAAATAATAAAATTAACCAAGGCGTAAAGAGTGCCGAAAACAATGAAAGAATGGATCAAATGGGATCTGTAAACGAGGGTTTACTGGTCCGTCAATTTCAACGAAAAAATTGCTAAAAAAAATTATAAACCAAAATGGGCGATACCATAAACTCAAAATAAAAAAATATAAAATTTAAATAAATAGAAATTAAATAAAAAATTAAAAACACACACAATATAGATAAGAAGAGAAGAAATCAAAACAAAAAATAAACCATTAAACTAACAGATATACACCTCATCTGTACTAATGGGAAAAAAAATTTGTTCTGAAATATTATCAAACTATTAAAAACTTTGTTAAAGAACATGAGATAGCCTCCATGAATAATTCAAGAAATAAAATTTTTTTAAAATCAGAGCTTTTCACTGAAGAAATACTGAACTACGATTTGGCTGCCTGCTTATCGGGAAATAGTGCACTAATGATATTTTAAGAACATAAGAAATGAAAATTAAAGCAAAAAATTCGACTCGACTGAAACACCCGGCTGAAAACTCGTAGCTTTTATATACTGGGCTACCACTGACTGCCATATTTGGCAAAAAGTAATTATATTTAGAAATTAGAAATTTGGCATTGAAAGTCAGAAATAGAGGGCAAACTCACACTACAGATGCAATAATTTTTTCTCTGCAAGTAATTCAGTATTACACCCTTCACATTAATTGTCGCCTTGCTGGTACTGACAAAAGCGTGAATCAAAACAAAACATTTTTTAAGCAAAGCATTGAACAAGAACAAAAAACAGAGTGCATTTTGAGACCCTCTCCAGATTTATAACAGTCTGTTTGATTAATAATTCCAAACAAAATAAGCCAGACCAACCAGGCTGAGAGATAAAGTTATTATCTTGTGATGGATAATATCTTATGTGGAAATCATTACAGATCTGTAAGGAGAACCGATCAGAGATTTTGCGATAGCACTATACAATGTCTCCAATGGTGGACAATATTATTCTAATATGTTTATAATCCTGAATCTTAATACTTCTGTGAAGACCCTCCCTCCTTTTAGATAATAAAACTTTAACTTCAATATACAGTAGTTGGTCGCTACCATGGTCTAGTGGTGATGTTTGCGAACTCGCGGCGGCATGAGTTTCAATTCAAGTAGAAGGTTCGAAGAGTCTTAATGCCAGCAAAATCAGAAGTAGGGGGGGGGGGCGTTGCAAGTTACATATGTCGAGGTTTCAAGTATCCCTATTGATATAGTATTGAATATTAAAGATGGGTTACAACTCCAGCTCGTCCTCGTCATTTGGGAAACTTCAGGTTCAATATTACAGAGTACATTGCCAAAAGCCCTCTTGTACATCTAAGCACTACTTTTATAGATCAATCAATCAATCAATCGAAAATAAAGGATTTGTACAAATAACTATACATGAAAAAATAACTCAGGGACGGTGAATTGAAACTAAACTGGCTGAAAATGGATATGCTATAAGAACAAAACATACTAAAAATGTGAACAGCCCCTTAATTTGACGATGAGATTTACGAAGGTGTTACAGCAGATTCAAAATATTTACTGCGAAGATATGTCGTATATATATAACATATGAAAACACAATTACCGCATTTGCACAATTTGTTCTAATAAGGAGAAAGCAATGCATGAACTGTGTTCTAACTGGACGAGTTGGTGTAAATATTAACGAGTTGTGTGCTTTTTTTGGGTCAAACCACACACAAGGATACCAGTTGGGTCTACTTTCATAATCTACTAAATACTTAAGCACATATACATTGGAATTATGGGACTAGAAATGGCTCATCAAACTCCATCATGGTTTAACTCAAAAATGCCTATTGAAAGTTTTATAAATATTGTTTGGTATACCTCAAAATGTTTTGCTGAATAAGACTATACACTTTGGTTATGTTTAATCGTTATTCAAATTAATACTTGATATTTTTTGTATTTTAAATTTTTATAATGGGTTAGAAATTCCTCGGTATTCAAAATTTAAATGATAAGCTATATCATTATCATGATATGATGGCATCAAAGATATAATTTCCCCAATCTCTTCTCTTCTGTGTCAAACTCGAGGCATTTGAGCTCTCAATGCATTCTGTTTTGTTATCCATAACAGCACCCGAAACGGCATAACTGTTAATGTACGCCAACTGTCCCAGCTGATCTTAACTATACAGGAATGAAGTGTCTGAAATGATTATCGTGGGCCGTATGTGCATATGGGTACTACTCGCCGATATCGTACAGGGTACGTGCCTGCTTCGTCGTCCAAACCAGAGGGAAAAACTGATTGTTGCCTGTTTTAATTGATTTAATTTTCAATCTGTTTTTAGGTAACGTTTGTTTCGACTGCCGTCCTCGGTCTTTTCATCACCAGTTATTTTGTGCAAATCCTTATTTTAATGAACGATTTGACAGACCCGATTCATAAGTGATGTAGTAAGAGGCTTTTGACATTACAGATCATCTAATATTCGGCTATATCTGACGAGACACTTGAACTCGATAACAAACCCCAACAACAAATTGACGTTAACTCAACCTTCACTTTGAGGCTGAAACATCGTACTGAGGGTCGTGAGGAGGTGTGGTTACCGAAGTCTTCAGATGACATGATAAGAAACTCAATATTATCATTAGGAAGCGATTATATTATCGGTTCTCTGTGAATCTGCCGGATACGCAGATTCAGTAAAACGTTGAATAATAACTTATCGCCATTCTGACGGTGGCTTTTGGTTTACAGTCATCGTCAAAGTGACTTCAGTTCAATTTCACTATTTTTAATTTGTTCAAATAACTGCACGCTAAAAATAACGCTTATTCAATCGCTTTAACTTTCAGTGAGGCGATATTATTCGACTTTTCAAATAACAGCCTGTTTTTTGACCAACGAGATATGACCAGCTAATGGTTCAGTAGATATTTAGCGTACTGAACAACCTTCGATATTTTAAAATACTTCCGTATTTCCCCGACAAAATGGGCCGCAACATGGTTCTTTCGATGAAAAGCTCTTGATTTTAACAATGGTTGTGCCCCTTGAGCTTCACGATTCACAATCGTTTTTTTTGGGTGGACGCGACTAAGTGTTCTTTCCCGATGGCTACAGATGAAATTGTATCGGTTTTACTTAATTGTTGATTCCATATTGACCATTCGATATTTTTTGACTATTTGTATTTAGAACACTTTTATTTTTTTTTGTTTATGTTTCAGCTTTTTGGTTTAACTTGTTTTTCTGTTGAGGTTGACGGTTTCAGTAAAACCCTCGTTTGGAGTAAACTTTTCGTGTTTTTTCATTGATTTACATGCTGCATGTTAAGATTTCAAAAAGCCTTTCATTTATCTTGTTTTCATTTACGTCTAAACCAGTTATTTCAATTATACATACTGAAGGCTGTTAATTTTGCTAATAGCTGACCGACGCTGTTTGTATTATTCTGATAATCGACTCGACTCGTCGACATCGTATTTATTCAATATTATTCTATTATTCATGATGTGTGTCAATGTTATTCGTCACTATTTCGGCCTATTATTATTATTTGATATTCAATGTATTCAAATTCACCGCGTGTAAAAGACCAGGTAAGCGGTCAAGTATGCAGGGCAACTTCGAAGAGTGGTGTTTTTTACCATGGAATTACCAAAGTATTTTGGCTACGGCTCAAAGATCGTGCTTCTATAACTGGATATTTATACGCGATGACGCCGGCGCTCCCCTGTTATCTCCTGCTTCTCTAATGTTCTGACGGTCGGCGTTTTGCTATCATGCTGGCTGTTGAGCTGAAAGGCGTCGAACGACAAACAAACAGTTCGTAACGGCTGCGTATATTCACAATATCTGAAACTGAACGTTCGGGAAAAAAGCAGGCTTTCTGAAACTTCCTCAGCTTACCAGATATCAATGGTTTACGCAATAAATCCCACCAAAAAAATTAACATCGAAAACACTTACGTAATGAGATGGTGGTGAGGCTGGTCTGCTGGTAATTGACCGCCATATCAAAAGCTCCCGTTTATTGGAAGCCCCAATATAATGTTCACAGCGCAATTCCCACCTCGGCGAATACTCTTTTCCCTTGTGAGGATGAGCAGTGATCTATAACTATCCCTTCGATGTTCTTTCAGACCAATGTACTCATCGAGTCGACACAACGTGTTTTCGAAGCGACTGCTTCATCATGACCAGTTGTTGGGTTGACTGCCGAGCAAGGACGAGGATCGCTTTTATCTGCCTGGATGTCTGTTGCCGGGCAAACCGCGACGGTACCCCTGTCGTTGCTGCAACCGCGGTTCCCCTTTTTGCGGTCGTTCTTTCGACCGCTCTAAACTTTTACGGACCCTTTGGTATTTTGGAAGGCTTTCCGGCTTTGAAAGTACGCTTTGTGGAACTACAGTACTGACACCGGGCAAACTATGTTGCTCTGAAAGCCGCTAATCTAATGCGATTGCCTCTTTTGGTTATGAACAGCACATTTCGCTGCAGATCTCTGGAAACGGGTCTTCCTCTTCTTGCTGACGTGAACTCGCGTTCCGCGTTTGCCATCTTTATGTCTTTCTGACCTCGCCGAATAGACCCGGTACCGTTGGACTGAGATCACTTTCTGTCTGCTGGATCCAGGTCCTTTTCGGCCTGTTCATGTTATATCGTTAAAGACTGATATTAAATTTGCGTTAAATTTTGGTTTTCAGCCGTGATATCTGTTGCGTCGTTCTTCTGCAGCATACTCATAATTATCAAACTTTTGACTCGTTCAACGTGTTCTTCATTCCGATTTTTACCAAAGTGCTGACGTAAAGCCAGATTAAGCCATGATCTTTTTCATTATTTTTTTTTTTTCATTATCATTGATTTTTCATTCAGAACCAGATGTAAAACATGACATTAACATCGGGCACTATTACCGTTGACCCATTTTTTTTTTTTTTTTTTTTTTTATAAAGAATATTTGTTAAACTTTGTTTTTACTCGATTACGCTCATACTAAAAATGATGACTGTGTCAATTTTCTCATTTAAATGTGATTCTTTGGTCGGTAAAAAAACTGAGAACATTATTTGCAATTCTTAATATTTATATGGATAATTTCGAACTATCTCGTGCTTCGAATGAAATGAATGACGCGTTTTGATAACTCTTGAAAAACGACGCTTCAATCAAACCTTATTATGGTATCGAATTAGGAAGTCTTCTGTTATAGATTTTGAAGAATTAAAGGTGTAGCTTTGAGTGTTGCTGTTAAAGGAAAGCAGCTCAAATAGCCCCAGTATGACTTTCAATCAATGTTATTAGAACCTGACCATGATTTTCATCTTGTTTGAACTTCAGGCCTAATGTTTAGTCTGTTTTCGACCAGGAAAAGACGATTGAGGTTGCTATCGTCGAAGCTTTCAGTGAGTAATAGTATTTAAAAAAAATGACCGGAGAAATAAACTATTGACAATGTTTGTCAATGAATAAGACTCAGGCTGAAAGTATCAAAATCGCGAGAACTACTTCTCTGTATCCAATACATTCTGATGACTTATTCCAAACAATGCTAATGAAGAACTTTAAAAGTGATCTTTGATCAGATACAACGAATACAGTACATGAAATTGTGTGATTAAGACATCTCAAAGCTCGCGTTATTATAAGAAAATGCATCACAGCTATGCAATCAGCGATATTCACTCTGCATGGTAGAAAGTTTGGTTCTATTGAGGCAGACAGGTGCCCTCGTTATAGTGTTTTGTTTGGGAGTACATCCGCGAAGAGCTTCTGTCGTTATTATGGCCTATTGCTGTTCCGGCTGTAAAGTAAAGAGACCTGGTTGGGCAAATGGAAGGACTGCGTGTCCGTTCAATCGCAAGACAGCAAAAG